>JAHZMX010001132.1:4613-47897 GCA_027743895.1 Seira musarum | reverse complement strand
TTAATGTTAACGTAAGGTTTTTACTAAATTAATGTGCCTATGTCTGTTTGACTCTATTTCTAATTAGAAATACATTCTGATTATATCATTTTCTCATAATCACAGTGTTTCATAGTGCCTTTCCTTGCATTTGTTTCATCGCCTCCCTTCGCAAGCTTTTTTGGAGCTGAGTAGACTCCACCACAAAGACAAACCTTTTGGCACTAACATGTCTGGAAGAGAAAACATGTTAGCTTTCGCTTTATTGTTTTCGACACTTTTTTCAAGCTAACGTAAGAAAGACGAAGGGAGAAATGAAAACCTTAGGGGTTGAGTACATTCTTATAAGACACGAAACTCGTAGATAATAAGTATAGGGAGACTTTGTGGATTATGTGACGAAACGATGTGTTATGTTATGTTGTGGCAGCAGCCCAACTAAGAAGTCTATACCATCTTTCCTTTCCGAAAAAGGAAAGTGATTATTTCTAAAGATTCAACTCGCTCTACTTATGATTCTCTTATTATGCTTTTTGTGTTCTTCATGAGAGTAAACGTGCAGTGCTGACGTTTCTTCCAACTCTCTCTCTCTCCCTTTTAATTCATTTACTCATTCTGTTTTTCTATGAAGTAATCGTCGTCCTAATCATCATGAGCATGAGCTCCTGCTCCCTTATTCTATCCACTCGGTCTTTCTCACGAGCACACACTCTCTTCATTTAGTCAAGTAACTTGCACTTTCTTCATCTTCTTCTTTATAGTCTAGTCAAGTTGGTGCTTGTGGTGTTAGGATGAACTGTAAGGGAAACACGGAAACAAATTTATTTTGCTCCGATGCTCTCTTTCCACTTGCTTACCATGATTTCCACCTCTCACTCAAGTGCACCTCACTTTATCGTGTTCATGTTCGCTCCGCTGTAATTTCATAAAGCTTTGTCTCAATCTCCACAACAATGATGCATTCATTTCAAGTGAGTCTTTTTGGTAAGTGTTGTAGGGAGCTCTTCTTCGTTTACAAAACCCAAACAAAAACGTCGCGTCGCTTCCTATATCTCTGTCACAAAGAT
The DNA here is from genome assembly GCA_027743895.1 of Seira musarum. Taxonomy (NCBI): domain Eukaryota; kingdom Metazoa; phylum Arthropoda; class Collembola; order Entomobryomorpha; family Entomobryidae; genus Seira; species Seira musarum. Next base: position 46,851 of record JAHZMX010001132.1, on the reverse strand, counting down.
GGGTGCAAGAATTGTTTGCTATTTGGACTTATTATATCTTGTTAGATCCTTATTTCAAATTCCTTTCGTATTTGATTCAGAATATTACGTTACCTAAAAGAATACAGATATTATAATATTATAAACCATGGGCATTGTGCTTCATAAAATTATGCGAATACTTAATTGTTCCGGACGCAAAGCGCAATAGTAAGTATTTACTGATATGAAACTGTAACTGATATAAAAACTTAACAAAGGAAAATAGGATGAAATAAATATTTGCCCCGTCCTTCGTTGCTCGTTATGAAAAAGTGACTTCTTGATTTTATTGTAATACGCGTTCCTCAATACCACTCTTTAGCCTCCATGTGGCAGGCTCATGAAACGGTCAGCGAGTGTCATAAACCCAGGATCGTTATAGGATGCCTTATCCTGATATATGAGAACTCGTCTTGCCTTTTATAGTCGAACGAATCCGTCAGGATGCTAGTGGTCAGAACAAAGGAAACATCCTTTCTGAGTAGATTTGCCAGTCTTCCTACATCACTCTGAAAGTAGGAATCAGCAACATTATTTAACTAGCCAAAAGCACGGTTTACGTATGCCGGCAAGCGAGAAAACATTTTCTCTGCCATTAGAAGAAGGAATGCTGCCACAATTTTTACGGAATTCGAAAAAATGTCGGAGCCCCAGAGAATTTACAACGAACATATTTTTGCTTCAAGGAGACAATGCTTTTGTACGAATAGCCATGAAATGACAACCAAGACCTACAGAAATTTCCTTTTTCCCTTAGATTTTGCAAGTATTTTTCTTATCTTTACAAAATATCGTTAGCCACATTGAATACAATATACCACGTATATTTGCAGGCTTTTGCCTAATGCTGTATGTTATGCGTGCGTCAGTGTTCAATGATTCCCCGGAATAGCTCAGCTAAAGCTAAACTTATATGATATAAGTATTGAGAAATTGGCAAATACCATCGAGTAAGTAGTGGAGGAATGGACATACTTTTTTTTGGAATGGACAATATGCAATTTTGACACGAATGCATTTTTTACTATTCGCGGTTTCGCGAGAAAGCGACTCAACAATCAAAAGGGAGAAAGAAAAAGGAGTGAGATAGATGAACCCGATACACATATTACACCATTTTCAAAAAATTAGATGTTCAGACGGAAACGGCCACTGTGGCATCCCATATTGCATTGGCGCTTACTTTCTCTGAAATAATCTTTGAAAAAGTCTACAACCTACCTACTGACCATGTAAGTCTTAGTATACTAGATTTTTTCTTGACTAAACCCGTAATTTCGATGCTTCTTTTTATTTCCGAGGGCCAAGAAAAATAGAAAGAAAATGATGTTGAGTATGTTTCCCTGAGTATGGACTGATTTCAAAGATAACGTACCGAAAAAGGCAAAGGAAGAAGGGAGATGAGAGCAAAAATTCACATTCGTTTTAAGATTTATAAATCCCAGCCCCAAGTACTGCCATAAAATGGCGAATGCAATGTTGTAAACGTTCTCTTGTATCGTTTCTATTCCTTACCCCCAAACCTCCTCCATAGAAAGTAAAGCGAATCCTCTGTTTTGTTGTCTTCTTTTTTTCACCAGCAGACCACATATTTTACAAACTACACATTTTTCTGTAAATTTTGTAAATGCATAAGAAGGGAAATGCATTGCAAAATGGATATTAAGGACATGCGTCTTTTATATGCAAGTATAAAATAGCTGCCAACGATGCTTTCAAAGAAATCAAGAATTTATTTTTGAAATTACGACAAAAAAAGTACAAAGGACCATCCATTTCTCCCCATAGGCATGTGTCAGCAACAAAATAAGCCACGGAGTGAATGAAATGCTTTCGCATTTGGCGATTATATAATTCCACGTTTCACAAACATATTCCCACCACCATCGCAGCCGCTGAAGAAAGAATGGATGTAGTACATCTTGATACACTTACAAACTCCGTGCATTTTTATTTCATCATTTCATGCAGCTGAAGAATACGACGAAACAGTTTTTTTTACTCTCCTTGTGTCTTTCTTTTCCGCCTCTGTTGAACTCACAATCACTCTATCTCCTTCTTTCTTTTGCCTGCTCGTTTTTTGCTTCATGTGTGCTTTTCTTTACGTCTTTTGGCCCCGATGTGACCAGATTCTCCATTTTAGTACTTTTATTTTCATTTCGTAATGCCCCTCTTCGTCTCCTTTCTTCATGGAGGAATGTCTACTCGCCTCACTATCCCAAAGCAAGCATCTCCTAGCTGGAATCGCACTCATATATCCATCTTGTGTAGTAGTTCTATGAGATCTTTCCTTCTTCCCAAGCACTGAAATGGAATAAGCCATATTATGATTGTGTAAATATATTATTATTGTCTATAATATTATTGCATTGTCTACTTGAATTTTACATTTTATGCTTTGTAAGTTCAAGAGAGCGAGTCTCAGCGTTCAAGTCAGGCTTGTTGTATGAAATGTACTTTTTTTTATACAGGTTTTAGTTTTCCCCAAAGCAGCTCTGGCCAAACAATTGAACTGGTTTTTGGAAGAGTTAGGCTTGACTGGTCGGATATGGCTGCTGGTAAAAAATCTAGGGATTCGGCCTTCACCCAATTATAGAATAATTTAGTGCAAGCTGGATCACACAACCATTCCATTGTGCCCTCTATATATTTTAAGAAGACCATACTTCTTCTCCCGCTGCTTTTCTGATTTCTTTCTTCACGGAGTATAAGCATGTTCTTCACTCAAATATCTATCATATCATACATAAGTACATAATGTAATATATGTTGTGTACAGCCTGTTCTAGAGCGTAACAATACGCAGAAAAAGGATATAAAAAAGAAAGCTTATTTTCCATCGTATTACAACTTTTTTCAGCACTCCCTAGATTTGGAATGAGCCATATGTACAAAAAAATAAAAGTTGCCTTCATATCCATCCTTAATGGGAAGAGGATTTTTCCAAAGATTTCGATTGTGCTTCTGTCGTAAAAGTTTAGAAACGCTACTTGGTTCTTGATAAGACGGAGCCACAATTGTATTATAAGTGTCTTATTTTGGGAGAGATATGTGAGACAATGAGAAAGGCGAAAGAGGAAAAGGGGAAAAACCTTCTGGTCCATATCATAATACACACTACATTTTTTAAGATGGAGAAAGTTGGAAGTTGTTGGTTCTCCAGATTTTTTTCCATTTATGAATCATACCACCACCAATAGAGAGCATATATATTTTTCATCTTCTACTTTTTTTTTAAGAAAAAAAAATGTCTCCGTAATATCAATAGTTTCAAAGTGGGTTTTTGCCAAACTTTTTAATCTGCATATAAATGTACGTAACTTTGAACATTTGTAGATCTCTTCATCTTCCAATGAAAAGAGTAGTCTGTCGTGTCGTTGTGATGTTAATCGGGGTGATGGTGCTGCTCGTTGTTGATTCCCCCATTTCCATTCCTAATCCTAACAACTTAACATTTTCCAATCTTGAATGGTCCTAACGGCGCGGGGGAGTTGGCAAGCATATACAGGACGTTAAGTTATATCTATATATAACGGTATATTTTCAAATGGGTATTTTATCCCTTGCTGAAACAGACTTTTTAAAATAATTGTTCTTGAAAAGAGCCAACCAAAATAGCAGAGTCTTTAACTTATCTCGACCCGATGTCTATAATGACCAATTTAGGAAGATTTAGTAATTGACAAGTCTGTTTTCGTTTAGTCGGCTAGTGCGAAGGATTAAATCGAAATAGAAAGCATAAGAGTGAATTTATTTTTGTGTTTAAAATAAAGAAAATTTTGTATTGCGAGCAAAAGCCATCTACAAAAACTACCTGAGGCTATATCGGTCCAGAAAAAAATGTTCACTTCTACTCATGAAAAAAGTATTCCCACTTAAAGTATTCCATATTTATTTACTTTTTTGTTTACCATAATCGAATTTTTTTCCGCTTTCCATCACACTCGTTCATTCATGCTCAAGAGGCGGTAAATTTTTATTTCATACATGTTTTGAGTTTTTCCTTACGTTTGTGAACTGTGTTGACGTAGCGTACAATTACGAACGTTAAATTTTCATTCATGCATGCATACCTTTCTACATCATAGACATCAAGAAACTACTTATTCGTAAAGTTAAACTATGTAGAAAAAAAGAAAGAACCTTGTGCAAAATTTTTATTACTGCTTTGGTACCAGTTAGGGCGTGGGCGTGGCTGATTTTTAGTCTAGAAAATCAAGAGAGGAGAAAATGTCAAAAAATGTAAAATTCCAGGGAAGAATGCTATCCTGGTGTAATATACATAAGAATGGCTACAATAATAAATAATATGAGTAAATAGACTGTGTAATCATAATAAGTGAGACAGGCGAACCGAACTACGGTAGGCGTATACATTTCGTGTACTCAGAGCACAAAGTTCAATCTAAACACAGTAATAAGAGCTTTTCTCTGCCATTTTGGTTACTTTACTTACCTATGTACTTTTTCGTATTTTTCTTTCCACGCGCGTGTTGACTTTTTCATGTGAGTCGCTAATTAGAAGGTTGTGTTGTCACACTTTTTCCTTTAAAAATATCGCCACGCGAAGTGTATGAACCTAGTCTGAAAATTTGCGTCCATTCAATACATTTATATATGTCTTTGTATATACTTCTTCGTATCTTTCCTTTCTCGTATATTTAGATTGGCACACGAAGTGTTAAAACATTTCTCTAGATCAAAGCTTACTTTTTACGATAATTCCAGCTACTCGCTTCAGTTCCTAAATAAATATTAGACATGGTGAAGACTGAGAGTGATCACGGTGATGATTACGGTAATGATTGTGATGAAATGAGGGAAAACGCTCACACTCCGCTTGACCTATCGCTTTTTACGATTTCCACTACTCTGGAAAAAAATTGCTCTACCATTCAATACTATTGCGATCAACATATGCACCTAATTCCATAAAATGAACTTCTCTAACTTTACTCTACACCATTGGAAAACGAAAGACTGAACAAAGTTTTTGCTTCTTGCATTTTTATTATTTGATAAGGAATGAATTGATTCTGTATACATGTTCGGCGAGCGTTATTCCAGGCAAAACTTGATTTTCAACCTTATTCTTATTACATACATACAAGGAAGGATTGATTCTGTCATTGATAATTATCTTCAAGATTTTCTCATGCTTTTTTGCAACAGCCGTCTAATAATATTCATTTAAATAACTGCTGCTTTTTTATATTAGGACATTGAATTTTCCATTGAATTCACGGTTTTGGCATTGGCAGAAGACATGTAGCATGTAGCTGTGCTTTGTTCAACAAAGTGTCGAAGAACATAGTCAAATTGTTAAAAGCACGAGGAGTGATTGCGTAATATTTACCAATTATCACAGAGGCTTAACGATTTCGGAAAGGAGTTTGATTGGACCACTGGCTCATTTGGCAAGATCCCTGTACTTTTTACATGATACTTTTTTAAAGCTTTGCTCAATTTTCATTGAAAAGATCGACATCTCTTAACTTTTGTAACTGAACCTTTTATAATTTTTTTGGTATTGCTAGGAAAAGAATTAAACATTAAATTCTCATGAAATGAGAAGACGAATCTTAGTCATGCATCTTTTCCAAAGCAAGAGCAAGACCCTCTTTTAATAATGTGACCATTGTAGCAGCAGTTGAGAAACCTCTTTTTTGTTAGATTTCTCTGCCTTACGTAACTACTATTGCCGGATGCTTCGCTTCTTCTTCTTCTTTCTCCTTTCGACTCATTCAAAAAGCGATTGGAAATTCAAAAGTTTTTAGTGCTCGGGCAAATGGGAAATGAACGACTTTATTGATGATGCCATGCACGACTAACCATTGAATGATACGTAGTGCATAGGAATGCCTTTCATTCGTTAATACCATCTTTTTGATGAGATTAGAATTGAAACTAAAGACCTTCTTTCTTCTCCTTTGTCGTATTTTATGGGAATCTTATATAATGATCACATGTATAAAAAATAATGTGTAGAGCACCTAGTTGTATTAATAGCTTCTATATATCCAACTTGGTTGGATAATTCTTATCAATTGAACGACTCCTTTCTCCAGAAAAAAGTTTTTCATACAAGGAGATGATAAAATGTATTGAAAATCCTTTGATGGGGATCCATTTCTTAGTTTTAAGGAACCCAGACTTAAGGAATATTATCGAGTCCTTTCACTAAATTCTCAAAATACATTTAAAACTCAAGTGGAGAGGAATTGTTGGTTGATGGGGATCTACTAGTCTAGCAGGGCTAACAAAACTTGTAGTCTCCAACAGCATATATGCGCACCCTAAAATAATATTCTTCTGTCTTTTTTGGATAGCATGGGAGATGATGGTGGGTCTCGCGTTTAATTTCAAATAACAGGCGTAGACTCTGGGAAAAAGTGAAGAGAGAGACAGAGAAAAAATAGGGAAAGCAATGAAAGGGAACTGTAATAATGAGATTCTAGTCAATTTCTAGCAAAACCATCAATTCGTCTTATCTCTACCGAATAAATGGCTCAGCTGCTTGGTTGGAATACTAAATGAAATGGAAGTTACAAGTTTTTCTCTCATTGTGAACATAATGCATTTTTAAAAGAGGAAACAATGAGAGAAAACTTTTCCCAAGCTATCTTTGCATATTATCCAACCCACCTTTATGCACCCTCTCCTCAAGTTTTAGAAAAATAGTAATAAAAACTGTAAGTAGAACTAAAAGTACATCAGAGATATTGAGTACATCAGTAAGAAATAGTCCATTTATATATTGAATGCAAGCAAGCCGAGATCACCTATTACTGTCATCATGTTCAAATTCCGGAGCACTTATTGCATAAAGCCCCGTGCACGTTTTTAATATAACAAGAAAAACGAATTGGACGATTTCCTTTTGCTTGCGTGGGGTTTTCAGTCATATGCACGATACGTTGAGACAGAAAGAGATCCTTATAAAAAGCTAAGTAAGTACCACTACGTACCTAAAAACGTTGGAGCGCACTTCCGCTTCCAGTTCTAGGTGAAATGAACATCTGAAGAAAAAAAGTAGTGCAAGCATGCATGCAAACCGACAAAAATAGCACGAATGGAAGAGAATAATAAGTTCAAGAGAGTAAGAGTCTTATTAGTAACAAAAAAGATTCATCTTTCTCGAGAACAGACTCTTTCCATCCTTCTTTCTTGGTGGAGTTCTAGCCATAAAAGCCTAGACTTTCCCCACCGGTCTAATTGATTTAATTAAAAATTGTGAAAATCATCCGTTCTCTTTGTTAAACCGAGAAAAGTAACGAACACTAAAAACGACGGACTTTGCATATGAGTTTAGCAATGAAAGTCATTTTGGAAATTCTAATAATTCTTCACTCGTACACGCAGCTTTCATGAACAAGCAGAGCAGATTCGATGTGCATTACTTAAAAAATAATTGGAGATTCTTGGACTAGAAATGGAGAAAATGTAAGTACGACTTAAACACAACCTTTTCAAAAGACTTAAAAATATTGTGCATTTTGTGATGTGATATATGATGCATAAAGACTCACAAACGAGGAGTAATTTTAGGGTTCATCTCCTGACAAATAAAAATTTCATTCTAGTGAATATGTTGCCAATATATTGCATACGCATATTCGAACGCTAACGATTTTAAAATCATAATGTTTCGAAAGGTTTCACGCAATGTTTTTTTTTTAATATTTAGTATTTTTTAGGCTTTGTATGAGGGTGTGGGTAGAACTAACAGTAATAAAGTGCACTCGCTGTATCCACACTGGGTGTCGTTTTTTCTGTCTTTTTCTTGAAAGTAATACCACTGGAAAACAAAGTTTCCTTCATATTGCAAGGTACAATGAAACATTGCTTTTGGGGATGACAGGAGCTTAATTTAATGAGCACTAAAGCACAATAGTGGCACACTCGTCGTTCTGGAGAACTGTCTCATAAAGGCCCACTAAAATATATCCCGGGCATTAAATTACGTTGAGAAATATTTGAAACAAAATGGAGAAGAAAATATGAACATCATTGTGACTTGCGTAGACCCGAATAAAAAAATAATTATAGTTTTGTGGTCAATTAAAGGTCTAATAAAACTCATGGGGAACTTGCACAGGTAAAATATTTTGATTAATTCTAATATGTTCTGCAATCGAGACAAAGAAATGGTTTAAAATTACGAGTTGATTGCGATTACTTTTTTTTTTAAATGCCGTCTACGTCATATTACAACAGTCGTCCCCCTTTGTTCCCTTTTCCTTGAAGGAATAAAATAATAATGGCAGGCGTGCATTTCAATTTAGAAATCGTTTGCAAGCGGTGGAGTTCAGGTATTAATTAAACCTAGCCATTAAAATTCAGCTCAAGGTGTATCCGATTGTAAAGCCTGCTCGTGTGCTTCGATGTAAAAATGACACTTTCCATTCAATTAGTTCCTCAATAACGTCTACATTATTTCCATTTCGCATGAGATTTTCAAGGAGGGTCACTTTGAAGTAATGAGCACGACATGACATGACTAACTTTTTTTTCTGAGACGTTCCACGACATGGCAACTTAAGACTGTGTAATTACTTTGCTTTCAAAATCATTTTAATGAATGCATAATCAAAAGCATTCCTAAGACAGCCTCGCACGGAAATAAGATGTTGGGAATTATTATCGAACGTGCCTGTATGATACATGCATTTCCTATATACACTCGATCCTGTAGCACAGAAGGAAATTATATATTTTCCCCCAGGCAGTACGTATGTGTTTACGGAAAGCAAAATCTGACTGACGAATCAATCGGTGAATTAAATTTTGCAGTTTCACGAATGCTTTATTTTCGACATAATTAGTTCATGTTGCATGAGATAATATTGTTATTGTAATGTTTGAAGGGCACGAAAATCATGTTATTGCCTTTCCTGGCAAATCCAGTAAACATTCCATTTCCGGCTGTGCCAAAAGGGGTTAATGTATGCCTGTGCCGATCTGTTTTGGCTTTGGCTGACTCAATTCCTTGCTTTGGATCGGCTTTTCTGTGGATGTTTGTTTGCATTTCCGCTTGTGTGGCTGCTCCCACATTAAGTTGAAAGCGATTCTATTTGTTCCTCCTCAAAAAACACCGTGCTTAAACAGTTATAGCGGTTGTGTTATTAAGCTGCATTCACCATTTCTGTTACAGTGTAATTATGCTAAAAATTTCTTAAATAATTTATAGAAATTAATGCGAGTTTCCAACACTCGTGCCCAACACAATGCCATTTACTTAGGTATGTATCTTATGACTTTGACATGACCGGATCTAATCAAGTTTCCTTCACAAATATACATATTTCATAATGTAAACAACTGAAAATGGTTCAAGCTGTGGCAGTCTGTGTACTTCTTTTGTTTACTTATTGTATCAATTCATTCTCTCCTTCTACGAGCTCACCAGGGAGTTCAGGAAAAGAACCAGGAGCAGTTATGCCGAAATTGTTTTCCTGTTCAACAAATCAAAACTTGCGCTCAATTCTGGAATACATTGAGAGAAATGCTGAGTCGCTCATGCAAAATATGAAGATAGAAGAAAATAAACCTGCTAAGACGGTTTACAATAAGGAAAAGCTCAAAGAGGAGTCGTATTTTATTAAATTGCCTCTCACAGGAGAAGGATCAATTCCATTTCTTTGACTTGAATAAACAAATTTATTTCAAAGTGGTTAAGCATTTAAACTGTCATACGATTTCAATCTTTAAAACAAGATATACAGCATTTCATCTATCTGGCAACCCCACATGCATACTTAAACAGGTTTATGATGAATGCTTCACATATATTACTTGTCTAACTTTGTACTATTTATATTCCCTCTTTTTATTCCTTTCGTACAGCTGCTGCTCCGTTAAACAGCAAAGAACGTTTACTCACCCGAGCGAATAACATGAATATTATTTTTTTTTGCAAAACTTTACATCTTATTTCCCTAGATGTGAGATGAGATGTTGTGCCCAACCGTACTTGTGATATGATCCACTCCCATCAAATGTACCTACCCTCTCGTTTTTGTTTCTGCCAAAAGAAATCTTCAACTTTGTCTGCTTCAGCTGATACAAAAATAATATATTTTCTTCTTAGATTGAGCCAAGAAGAAAGCGATTTCGAATTTGAGTGAGTGGAAGATTGAAAGATAGCAAATGGAAGAGGTAACGCTAAAGAAAGAATTGAATGAAAAAAAATGGTAGTGGAAGTCCATCAATGCTAAAAGCCAGCAACCTCTATGCAAAAATAAAAATATCTAATGCTTGTAAAAGTATGAGATGGACTATTTATTTGTGCCGACAAAAGATATGATAAGTGAAGACAGTGTGGTGTATAAACATTACTCTTTCTATCATCAACTTTTTCCTCGGCCCGTTAGTAACGTTATTTTAAAAAAAGAAGAATATATTACATGGTTGCATACTTACTCTCTGCTTGTGCACCCTCCAAGAACTGACAGAAAATTTTTGTTAGTATTACATTATTGTTTTTTGGCAAGGGCTGCACAACTAACTCCTTGTTTTTTTTATCTTTTTGTGTAAAAACTGAGCTATGAATAAGACGAAGAGGGGGAGAAAAAGAGAGTTACAGTTTCCCTGTGAAAAATATGATCTATGGATCTATGCACATATCATATGAGTAGTAGCCAGAAGGAAGGGTTCCAAAATCTGGAAAATTTAAAGAAATAAAAAGCTCACAGGGTACATATAGTGAAACAGCTCTCATGGAACTGAAATTTTATAAACTTTTTTTTGCGTGTCCTCTTATAATCTGATTTTCACTGGAAAATGCAGTCCGCGTTTGGGAGGAATACAAGCAACAAAAAAACAACTTTTATTCTGTACGTTGAAGCAGTAATAGTTCCATGTACTTTTTTACTTACTTCACTTGAACTTATCACTATGATTTTTGTTTTTAGGCATTTCCCTCAAAAGTACAGAAAAATACGTTGTTTTATACGGACAAGAGAATTACAAAACGCGAGAAAAAGACTTGTAGTATTTTTTTCTCTTCTTACTTGAACTAGCCTTGAATTTATTGCACTGAACTACTTTATTCGCTTGATGATGCTGTTATAACTTTCCGTTTTTGTTGTATAAACAAAAAGAGGCACACAGGAATGCAAGTTTTTTTTGTTTTGTACTTATAAATAAAAAAAACAAAATAAAAAAGAGGAAATACATACATTCCCGTAAAGATTTCGAATGGGAAAGCAAGTCGTTTTCATCTATAGAAAATATTCTCTGCTTTAAAATGCATACAGCACCATTTATGAGAATGTCGGTAACTTTCTCCCTTTCCACTTTACTCTCCAAAAGGAGAATATGTGTGATTATTACTGTTGGCAGAATGAGACAGAGGCATAGATGGAGAAAAAGAAGAAAAGAGTCGACAAATATTTTTCGGTGTGTGAGCCACTTGTCTTTCTCTACATATTACATTAAATTTCATTACATTACATCACATTACATCACGTTATACTATTATCACAGCAGGAAAATGTTGGCATTTTTAAAAAGCAAGCCAAAAATACCAGCGTTTCCTTTTAGCTTAATTTTTTTGGTATCTTGAAAAATCAAGTTGAGTTCGTATCATCAATATAGCACAACCGTATCGTATACTAGGTATCATATCCGTTTACTATATTGTTGCATATGCCTATATGAATAAAATTCAGGGATGATTGCACCCACACATCGACATCAACGACTGCCTGCGTATGAAATGGAATGGGACATTGTTTCAACCGGAAAGAGAAAACAAAAGATATTCACCTTATTCCGCTCATCTACTCATTCATTCATTTAGGGTGCATTCAGAGTTAGAAAGAACGAGCAATGTTTTGCTCGTAAATCAATGAAGACTCCTCTGTTAGCTCTGATTTTTTCCACATTTATTTGCCGTTGTATTAGTAATATTCATACCAAAAATTATGTATTTTGTAGCAGCCGGCAAAACTCGTCGAGTGAAAGAATGAATTGCTCTCTAAACTTATAAACTAACAGAGTAGCTACATGCATACTACATGTACGTATAAGTTTCAAATTATACAAATAATCGTGAGATGATAAATAGGATGAACAATAACGCAGACACGACAACTACATATGAACGTGGCATAAGTCTCATCAAATATTTTTTTTGTATTTTTGTATCCTCTCAAAGCGAGGCACAGCAGTGTTGTTGATTTTTTATGCATGCATTGACGTACTCATATGAGTAAAATGATCATGTACATGAATGAAAATGCCATCACATAACATACATAAAATATAAAATTATGTATGTGCATTCCTCCAAAAAGCAACGTTGACTTTTCCTAGTTCTCAGAGGATTTCACAGGCAGGAGACGAGTGTAATGAGAATGTGACTTTCTTGTTTTTCATGCTTATTTTAACGATATCAGTATATATATTCACTCCAAGAGTATTTCGAACGTGTTGGTTTTCAACTTGCAAAGTTTGTTTTGATGTATGAAACACTTTAATATTTCGAGTTTGTCGAAATTCCAAATAAAACATGGACTTTTATAATAGTAATAAAAATTAAGGAAGCATGTAGTGAAAGCAATGTGTAATGTGTACTACCTATATAGTTTAATAGTAGTAGACTTTTTCTATTCTAAACTTTCTGCTTCCTTTTTATTGTCATCGGAATGGAATCCAAGTTTCCAATTAGAAGATGCTCATTGTACATGCCATTATCGTAATAAAATGAACACAAGTAGCACGAACGATAATACCATATAGAATTACTATACATTTGAAGGTAGATGTGATATTCTAGAAGTTCATTAATCTTACACAAAAATCCTTCATTTCTAATCTTGTTCAAGTGACTTTCATTTGACCTACTCATGTTTTTATCTAGTATTTCTATAATTTGACTCAATATAAATACATACTTAGGCTTAAAAATTTTGTTAAGGGAAAAATGACAAAATATGCACTATCAAATTTTCTCAAAACAAAAAGTCTTTGGCAGAAGGTAGACTCTCCTAAATCGGTAAAAAGCGATTTCAACTTGGCTGTAATAAAAAAGAAAAGCATTAAATTTGTAAAAACGCACATGTAAATGACCAAAACATTTTACCCTTCCGTCCCACCAACTGTTCATATGTAAGCAGCCGAAATGCACATTGTATTGACTCTGCTTTATTGTAGTATCCTTGCATGCTTTAAATGGAGACGAAAAATTCATGGAAAAACATGAAACTAAAGAATGGAAAGGGAAAAAATAACATGGTGAGGTCGTACCGATGATTCCTATATAAATTCAAGCGTGCACTTCAAAAGAATGAAGGAAATGAAAACGACCGCTCTGGCATCACTTCTACATTACAACAGCACCAATGTAGCTAAAATGGCGAGTCTTTGAGTTTTTTTTAGATAATACAAAACTTCTATTCCGAGCATAGAAAGCTGAAAGTTCAGGTCTGTTTAGGTATTACTTTCCCCATGCTTTGACGTAAGTGCTGGTACGAATTTCACTGGATCATGTAAGAATCCCACTCAGGATATCCATACAGCTTATAAATTTCTCTGGAAAAAAGCATTTCCACACGAAAACATCTTTCCAAAAATGTAGGAAAGATAGGAGAAATTTGAGTTTTACTAGAATGAGCCAAACTTTCCCCACATTAGACTACTTGTATCAAGTGGGGAAACAGCTACAATAAATGAGAAAAGAGAGGGAAGAGTACATTGAAAGGTTAGAATGAGAACCGTTGACCACGATGCCTAACTATGAGCTTAATATGAAGAGATAGTAGTAAGTAGACCCTTTCATAAGCATGCATTCTTTGTCATAAAAAAAAGTTCCTTGAAACGAGAAAAGGGAACTGCTCCACTTGCCAAACGTTCCTAAACCCGAGTCTCGTTTCTTTTTTCCCTTCACCTCATTCCACTTCGTGCTCTCCACCAGATGAAAGTTGTTCAAGAGTGGTTTGCTTTGTGAATGTAAAAACTTGCAAGGCAAGCGAAGGAAACTATCCAAAGACTGGAGGAGACGAAAGACAAGAAAGTCGAACTGGCTGGCTTGCTGTGAGACTTACTCTCGCACACACACAGACACACACACACACGAGGGGAAAAAGTCTGGTAGAAGTAAATGGCCAAATACGTCTACATTTTTGGTTCACTCTTACTCCTGTCTTCCTAGTTGCTCCTTCATGCTACCGGAGGCTCCCTTCTCGGCCATTTCTCGATATTTTCTAATGCTTTCCCCCAAAATCTCGTTCAGAACTGACCTACTCCTGAAGCGAGCTGGTTGTGCTCTGTCTCTCGTTATTCCCCTATTCCGTTCACTCACTCTGCCTGTTTTCTCTCGCTTTTTCCTGTCATTGTGACTCCTCTAATATCACGTTTGGTATTAGCTCGGCTGCAATCTCAGCGATTTCCTTGACTTTCTTTTTAAAAACTACAAGTCATTTTTTTCCTTTCGGTGAAACTATTGCCATCGCCAATCTTTTCAAGGAGGAGGGGAAGTTTCAAGGAGGATGGGAAACGAATAGGTTCCGTTTATTTCAACACGTAAACCATACCAGGAGCTTGTTCTTGTCAATCAGTTGTCATCTTCGGAAAGAACTTGTAATTACTGGAGAAGCTAGTATAACAGGCTGTCATAAAGATTTTCTGACAATTAGCCGGATGACTGAATCTCAAACCGATCACCGTAAAATTCAAGAGAACTCGCTGTAGATTATTATTTCACTAAACATTTTCCCAAGATTTTCTTTCCCCAAAGTAAGAAAAGTGCTCTTTTCAAACGTTCTATTTCTAAAAAGGAAATCGCAGTAAATATGTAGGAGCCAAAGCAATAGGGACAATTCTTCACCTCTCAGCTACATTGTACCTGCAAGAAGTTTACAAAATATATTCAATCAATTATTTTTTCAAGTTTTGCTAGAGCATTTTTGCAGTTCAACCTCTATGCATTCAGAGTACAATCTTTGGAGTTTTCTAAAAAAGAGGAGAAAAGACCTAGCAAAATAAATAAATGGTGTCAGATTGCTTAACACAATCATTGAACTCACACGCTGCTAATTTTATTCAATAGTATTTCAAACGATTTTTAAAATCAACAAATCTACTCAAAAATTTTTAAATTTAAATTCATCAAACGAAAAAAGACAACTCAACTGAAATCAAGAAGATTGCCGGAAACTCTCGTCTCTTCCACATATTTGGTCACTGACTATGTGATTCATCTTCATATATTTACTTTTAATGTGAAAACCGTGTCCGAAGAAATCCAGTCAAAATAGGGAAAGCCAAGAAGAAAGTTGGATCAATGCACATTTCCACGGCGGGTGAGCATAAAAACTTTTTTCATTTCATATTATATTAGTGACGTCAAATGCAAAAGCGATACAAGGTACGAATGATTGTTCCACTGTTCAAATCCTCTCGTGAACATGTATTAAAAAGAGTAAGTTCTTCAGAGACTTTAGCATTCATTATTATGGGAGTAATGTTTACTATTGTAAAATCTGTTCATTTCATTCTCAAAATTCGTCGAAATTGAATGAAGGTAACTATTTAAAAGGAGAGGACAGCAGGTGGTTCAAGTTTCTTTTCCCACCTGTTTACTAGTTTACTATTGAAAGACCAACTAAATAGAGCCTGTTGGGTTTGGGTCAGATTATAGTGCTATGAAAGGGTTCATATCAATGACAATTGAATAGCCCAAATCCTAGGATTTCTAATGTCATTTCATTGTCACATTAAAAAGTTTTCGTATTCCTTTTATTGGAATGAAGTTTAGCGAAGCTCTCTTCAACTGAAGCGATAACACAAATAGGCAATTGCCTTGATAATAGCAGTACAAGTGGGCGATGATGGGAATTGGTACACGGGAAAGAAACATTTGAGATTTTGTTACTATCACCATCCATATCACAGAAATCTAAAAACGAGAAAAGGCTTTCCTCGCCACACTCAAACTTTGCATACCTATAAAACGCTCGATTATATATTTTTTCCTGTTTAGTTCGTGTATAGGTAGAATTTCAGCTTTTAACTAGTTCCAATTACCATAACAAAAAAGAAAATTTTTTATCCAGTAGCGTCGTCGCTTCTTTTCCCATCGATCATTCCATCATTTCTCAACATGCACGTTTCATTCTCCTTCTAACGAAAATCCAAGTCAAGCTTGAAAGTTACAGTTGCCTTTGTCTGTCTCATTAATGGTTGGCAGCTTTGATAGAAAAAAGTTTTCTTGTCTTACAAGTGTAAAGTCGCCACAAAACAAGGAAACTTTTGTTTCCTTTTAGGACTTTTGGTACATAGGCATGAAAAAAGTATTAAGACGAAAGCCTTAAAGTGTAATCGCACCAACTTCAAGAAAATTCTTTAATTGTGAACTACCTAATTATTCAATTAATATTTCCAACAGTACGTCACAATTTATCTTTAGAACTTCTTTAGATTATACAAATTAACGCATTTTATTCAAATAATGGAACAAGCTGTTAAAATCATTAAAATATTTTATTTCATTCACGGTTTACACTTTTTTATTATCCTTTGTATTCATATTACGTTTTGCATGCCTTCTGTCAGTATTCATTTTGTTGAAGGCCACCATCTCGTTCACCCTTGTGCACTTGCGAAAATAAAGTTCGAGATGAAATTGGAAAACTAATGCAAATCTCGGTACCCTCAATCACGGTATCTAGAAGAGGCAGCCGTCTGTGAAAGCTTACTTTTATATTGTTCATTCATAATGGCTCATGTGGGGGTCGTCATTTTCACTACTACTACTTCTCTCTTTCATATGAATACTATTGCCGTTAAATTCATCTAAAGGATATTTGATGTCTTCCTACTTTTTAAGGAGAAGCCAGAGATTTTTTTCCCTTGTATGAATGATAATTTTATAACTTTCAGCAATGACATTTTTTCATTCTTTTTGCTGCTACTTAGTTATTACGTTATATGTACTTCCGCCACTACCATGTATCTTTGCATTTCCACTCTCCCAAAAGAGTTATATCATTTCTTTATACGGACTGTAACCGCGCTTACTACCTTCTTGCTAAATGACTAAATTCATGCCTTACTTATTGTATTTGGGTTGGGTACAAATCACAAATTTTCGTATTCTCTCTACGCCTTATTTGTGCGATTCCTGTTTAAGATGGTAAAATGTCACGTTGCCCCAAAACATATGACCTAAGTACAATGCTTTGAAAAAAGATTAAATGCCACCGCACAGCTATGATGATGGCACTTTACCCGTTCTCCAGCTGCAAGCATTCTTTTTTTTAAATTTTAATCAAAACGTGCCAATTTCATAAAATGTAGCTTTTTTATGAAATATGAAATAAGACCAAAAAGTTATTATTATTCGTTTGCAAAAGTTCGTCGATATTGGTAAATGCGGAGGACTAAATTATAAATTAAACCTCACGACGCAAGTTGCCCCAAGCGAGCTTGGTCAGACACTCTTTCTAACGGATGGATATTTTAGTATGCTTGTAATTGTGAGTCTAGCATAAACTTCGTAATACCTGACTTTGGCTACACGTCCCCTGGTATTGTACACTTGCTTTATTGCTGCTTTTTCGAATAACCAGCTCCAATGCAATCTTGTCCTCAATGGGATGTTAACACTTGTCTGTGATACTTTCACCCAGTTTATTGACTTGCCCGATCATTTCATGATCTCTAAAATTACATGTACAATAATATTATTGTGATAATCAAATTAATGAAATCCGGACGTTAAACATAATTTACAGAGGTAGGGAGAAAGGATGAGCCTAACACACGATGGCAATTTTCATTTTCATTGCCATTATAACCAAGATTGAAATTATACCGGTGTAAATCATGGCACGGATGAGTAGTTCAACCCTAGCACTTTCCCCTTCTCTGTTTACATTATTCTATTGTCCCACAAAATCATTTCGTTTTAATTGGGTAATATTCTTCGTGTTTATGGCTATCACATGTCAATTTGAGCAAAGCTGAATGAATAAAATTTCCCTCTAGCGAGAGTCAATATTATTTTTCATTGGCTCTAACCTACGCTTATTTGCCATGTCATGAATGACTCCGACGGGAAAGTGCAAATTAAAGGATATTCTCTTAGCTCCCCCCGTAAACTTGGTGTCTATCAGTATCCTTTGTAATAAAAGCTAGTGGTTCGAGAAGCTGTCATCCTCATAAGAGGATTGTAACGACAAAGCTCTTTTCCCCTTTGTTATGTATACATGTGCTTAAGTCACTTGAACGGAAACACTCCAGGGTAGAGAGAGACACAGAGAGTAACATAATGCGATAGACATTTTCCCCGCTTGTAGCCTCACTACTGCCTCACGATAAATCGAACGTGAGTAGTAATAACTGGCGAAAGAGAGAAGTGCAAATGGTGATTTTGTATTTAGTTTTGTGTCTGTCTTATGGTATAGAGCTAAAAATCTCGTTTCCATCCTGTGAGTAAATTGTAGAGCAAGTAATCGTTTACTCATTATTGCATCACCTGCAATATAAACTCTCTCTCTCTCCCTCTCTCTTTCTCTTTATCTCGTTGGCAGTTAGTAAGCGAGAGTAAAAGTGGACATTCATTCTGCTTATTGATGCTTTGCGAAATAGAAATGGCCTCTAATGGTGTCGCGCTTCACTCAGCAAGGTCTTCATTTCATGTGATCCTGCCTCTGAAAATGGTCACATTTGAAAGATGTATGGAAACGGAATGAAAGAGAGAGAGAGAGAGAGAGGAAAACTTCTACAATAACTTTTGCTCGTCCTTTCCCTTATTTTTCCAAAACGCTATGATGCCACGAACACATTTTCATTAAACCAGGTTATCATATCTTTTTTTTTGAGAGCAGCTTTCCCTGAAAATTTCTCTTCACCCAGCTAGAGTATGCATGAGAATTATTTGGGAGAAAATAAGTTCTTGAGATGAGTGTTACAGACATTTATAAGAGTCAACAAACCTTCACTTCGTATTCCCTTGTTCGTTTTCTGTACTTTGCATCATGGTCGTTTGTGTAGACTCGTTAGTTTCTTAAATGCACTTTCGCGTATTGTTTAGAATTTTTATGAAACCCATACTTTCTCCTTATGTTGTCCTCTTCTATATCTTCACAAGAACCTGTAGGTGACATTTTTAAGGGCTTAGAGAGTTACAGTTGACAATAATCTTGTGAAATGGCAACTTTAAAAAGAATTGCATTGCTAAACGAAATCAGCACGACATTCGTTTTTGTGTGTGGAATATGTTTAGATTAACAAGATTTGTACCCTAACCCAACTAAAACTAGCATTTAAAAAGACTTTTGCATAACTTTACATATATTTCATGCATCTTGGATGTTTTATTTCTTTATCAATCATAGATATTAGTCTTATCAAAGATTTTGCGGATGGAAATGTGAATTCAATTTTTTTTCGGTGTAAGTATAAGGTAAGTAAGTCGTGGATAGACTACAAACTCCTGTTCCCCCAAAAAGTTTGATTCTATCTTTTTACAAAGCAATTATTTCCCACTGAGAAAACCAGTTAATTCATCTGTCACCGCAAACTTTTCCAGACAAATCCATAAGGAAAACCACGTAGCAGTATGATCAGATATTGTAAGCCCTTCCCTCTAAACCATTGGATTGGCATAGTTGAATTAGGAATTATAGAAATGAAATGATCTATTCTGGAAGCTCCATTTCCACCTGTGCACCTGCCAATCCCGACTTTTTAAAAGCTAAAAGAACTGCCTCATAAAACTAACTTTGTGTGGTAATTCTGTGCAATTTAAAGCAATCCGGCAGTGTTGCTGCCATACTCATGCTCCAGCTGTCACACTGGTACAGGGTTCCATTAACCTTGATATTATATGCTAGCCACGTGTATTACTTAAATAATGTATTTACATATCACTTACATTTGCATACAATTTTGTTTCGTGCAAAAATGTGCTCTTTACTTGAAAAATGCCTCTACTTGTGTAAGTCGTTTACAAGTGTGTATTTCACAAGAAGTAAAAAACCTGAAACGAAATACTCAAAATATTCTTATGTACAAAAGAAATTTTCTTTCTTTTTTTTAACTTGAAAGGTATTTTTGTCCTTTTTGTTAAGCGCACGTGAACTAAACTTTACGATTTACATTCAGGGTTTGGTTAAGAAGAGAATATTATACCAGCCGTAGAAACCCTGTTAAAACTGAGGAAAAAGTTGAACTGTGATAAAAGTTCTTGCATTTCTCTTCAGAGAAGGAAGTAGGACAGAACTTTTTCGTCCTTAGTAGGAACGTGTGTACATGGGTCGTATACAAAAGGAAATTGGGTAGAACTAGTTTTTCTGTTTCTTTAAGCACATGTTGTACCTTATAAAAATGTAGGGTTTCATTTTTTGCCTTCTTTTATTTACCTTAACACGAGGAGAGGTTAAAAAAGGAGCGGAGTATCATTGAATTCTCGCCTTGCCTTTTGAGCATGAAAGAAAGCAACGTAGCCTCATTGTTCTCCTCTGTGAGTAAGCATGTATGACGATATCAGGTAGTTGTTGTGTACCGAGATGCTTGAATGCATAGAAAGAACACCTTTAACATAAAACTTTACTTTTGCTTAAAGGTAATCTCCTTTTTCTTCTTTTGGAGGAACATGTTCGCTCGGAGTAGTCTCAGGTTGCGTGTATATCTGCCGTACGATCGAATGGCAGGATGTAATATTATCCCCAAGGGAAGAGAGAAAATGTGTTGGCAAAGGCTTCTATAATTGTTTTGATTGCTTTTGTTTCACCTAAGACGGGCAGTGAATTCTATAATAAACAATTCACAAGTCAAGCCTGAATCATTTTTCACTTGAAAACTTGTGAAATGAAAAATAAGAAAAAGGGTTACAATTCTCGACCCTTGTTCTACGACGGCTAACTCATAAAAAGCTATGAAATTCTCAAAAAAAAACTAGTAAGGTATATGCTTTCACATCCGCACACACATTCCAAATTCCTATAATGCCCACACGTAGGCAAACATACATGATATATTATCTGATCGAGACAACAACAATGCTCAAAACGATGTTATTTTGTTTATTTCAACGTTTTTCATAGTGAGGTCTTGTTGGTTCTGGTTCGTGGTGCCTTTATCTATGCAGGAAATTTGTCAATGTTTCTTGTGTGCTTGAGCAGAATAAATCTCTTTTTTCCAGTCGTGGTGGTGGTGGCTATGGTCAGGTAAATAATAACGCTTAGCACTCACAATTTTTGGTTTGCCACACAATTCTGTTGTGTGAAATGGCTTTTACGCGTTGCTTCGATCATCACATCCATTTATTACTTTTACTCGCTCCAGGTTTTTCCTCTCCTCTCGCTCTCGTCGTTTATTTTTCTAAAACTAGTCATTATAAAATAACTGAAACTGAAGATAAAATCGTTGTTGTGAATGATGGGAGCGTGAAAATTTTTCACGAGTTTAGGAAGGGGGTAATATTCCAGCCAGCAAACCGGTAGAAGTTTTATGAATCTGAGAAATTAAGCTGGTTGTGAAAATGCAAAATTTGTTATGTATTTAGGTTGCACATAAAAAACTACTCGAAAAGAGGAGATATAACGCTGAAAATGCATCACGTAGGGGTGGTTTTTCTATCAAACTAGACGATTAAAAGTCAAAAGTTTAGTTTAAAAAGAGCAGCGTGTTATAGTAGCTTGTATGAATGAGTATGCCCTTTTTTGCATTGTGGACCTTGTAAATTTGACTAGAACAGAGCGTGAAGAAGTGGCATCAGCCAGGCCAAACCAATTCGCCACCATTTGTGTGGAATCATTGACTAGGTTTAGTATGCATGTATGCATACTGATGATAATAATCATATTTATATACATGGATATAAAATTTACAGAAGTTTCTCGTATTGAGAAAGCTATTATATGGCTAAAAGGATCCTTTTTTGGAACATGCACGTTGAAAGGTGGTTTGCTGAAGGTCTATTTTTTACATTGCTTAAAACATCCACGAATGTTCAGTAATAGGACCTCTTCACTGAGAGACAATCCCGAAAATACTGGCAGTTTTTTGGGAAGCCAAGAGTGATAAGAAGGCATTTATGCAGAGCAAGAGAGAAAGGACAAAGATAGCTAAAAGCAGATCCCATACATTTGCCATCGTTAGTGGATGTACTACATATAAGCGTGCACTGTAAACGTTGACGTTTGCATATCACACCATTTCTACTTTCTACACACTTTCTTCAACGCTTATTGAAATTTTTTAGGGTTTTTCTAGTTCAATCGTTCGCGTTACCTCCTTTAACGAAACGAAACTTAAACTAGAAAAGATTCACACGTTTTACAAGAAAAAACTACATGGTCATGATGTTAGTATTGCATACGCTATTTTTCTCAATGAGTCTTTTTTTTGGTCTAGAAGAATGATGTCTTTTCTACCTCTTTCTCTTTTACTTACTACGATTTTTTTCCTTTTCCGTGGAAATGCAAGAGATTCTCATCGATTAGCCATTTAAATATTTTATTGGTGCCGCTATCATCTGCTTGTACTCCTATCACACGAATATCCCGATAAACCCATTGCAATTCTTCTGAGCTTCGTCTTTTACTGACAATCCTCTCTTCTTTTCTCGTATTAAAGATGGAAAAAAGAAAACGTAGGGAAAAATGGAGAGCATGAGGTAATATGGGGAAGCGACCTTTTTCCGAGAAGGAAGATTTCGACATCTTTCTTTACGAGATTACCTTTTACTCTGCCATTGCTCCTTAATACCAAAAACTGTACATGTTTTCCCATTCGATGCTTTCGTACCTGCATTTCTCCAACCAGACCAGTCTAGACCAAGACAGTGGAGTGTGAGGCAATATTATTATTGCTTTATTCTTCTGTCTTAAATTTCTATCATTCTGTCAGGTCAGACATTAGAGACTCCAATATTGTCATATGGGTTAGTTTACGAGCCATCTTTAAAAAAACATTAAATGATACTGCTTATAATGTATGCTTATAATACATTTAGCAGGCAGGGCATAATGAAGTTGGAAATGCCTCAGTTACATTGTCCTCAGGAATTTTGTATTTTGTGGTGTGCTTGCATTATATGTTTTGCTTAATATCCCGTCAGGAAATGCCATGAATACGTGACTACTGCGTGAGTAATCTACACGAAACTCCATTTTTCTAGGTGTTGACACTGACACAAATATAACCACAAGATGTAATTGATAAGGAATCGTGTTGTGTTGGAATAGAGCTAATGCTAATAATGCATTCCTATTTTTTCATACATATTTCATATTTCCTCTCAATCATTCATAAACTTATGGATGGTAACGAAAAGGCAACCTCTGTTTAATGATCTGCGTTGTGTGTAAGGTTGCATAGGATTATTCTAATAATTTTCCGTAATGGGATGATGATGATGAGAATGGCATGAGTCGCGGAAGAAAGGTGATAGAACGGGAAGGTAAAAACATGACTAGCTTTCAGTGGGAGGGTGAAAGAGACTTTATTTATCCTGCGAATAAATTATGTGTTGAGCAGGAGCTAGTCTGAAGCTGAGAGAGAAAGCAGGTTTTACGAATAGAATGGTATACTTGGGTTGAGCTTTTTCAGGATGAAGTAATATTTGTTGAAGAAGAGGAAAGTTGTGAAAAGGATTATTACATGAATGTTGGTCAAAGCTCGTGAGGCAGAGCTCGAGACGCAGCAGCTAACTAAGCGTTTAGTGCATGCAATATCTTGACAGAATAAAAGAACCAGTGGAATAAACTAATGCACCGGTCCAGCCATCAGTGAACCACACAATCTTGCATGCAAGAGAGCACAGAAAAGAGTGAGAAATGAAAACCAAGGTCTTGTGGACCCATAATTTTCCTACTTAATTATGCATGTATCTCAATCCCACCCATACCGCGGGTATATTATTATTATGATCAATGAAAGAATATATAGTTTCATCTCACTCAGGAAAACGAAAGTAAAAACGGCTCTCGTGCTTCATTCCAGAATGTGGAATAATAATGATATTATGTTTGGATGCCAAGGGTATATACAAAGTTGTAAGTGGATTATTGTAAATATTCATCCAAGTTCTCTATGCTTATTGCCCCCGCATTTTCTGGTCTGGCCGATGTAAAATCCGGAGGAGAAAGTACAATAATGGCTGGATTCTCCGGACAGCGAGGAAATATATAGGGGTCTGTAGACTGGCAGTCAGTTGGCAAGAGATGAGAGTGTATTTTACAAGTATTTTATGGGAGCAAGCGGTTATACGGGCAAGCCAGCTGGTCAGCGTTGCATTACATCACAAAAATGGTCATGTCAGCCGACGAATTTGGGCAAAAGCTTTTAACTATTCCAACAAAGAAGTTTTTTTCAAAACGATACAATACAGGGGCAAAAAGAACCATTGTGGCTTATGGTTTCCTCTCTCTTTCTCTTCTGAAGCAGACCGTAAAGTTGCATGGTGCTTGGTGGAGCCGAGCAAAGCCGTGTTCTCAGTGAGTGCAGTCCTACCTCGAGGAAGTTCATGCATATTAAGCGATACAATTTATCTCCCTCAGAAAAATTGAAAAGTGGAATGACTTACTTAGTGCATGATTCTCTTTATGAAAGAAATTATATTTTCTTCTATCAAAAGTGTCTTACACTAGCTCACAGATGCTTAGATTATACCTGTGTAAAATTATGGGGAAGAAACTTTGGTGGGTAAAGTTATGTTTAAAGAATGGTGGCGAGCCAACGCATTTTCTATTTTTAGCCAATAGATAGTGGTGTCCTGGTGTCGGCATTTGAAATTCACGAAAATCAACAAAACCTGCTATAATGCCGCAAGAAACTTGGAAGGAACTGTAGAAAAAGAAAAGGCTACAGGGACCATCATCTGTAGAATTCATTTACATTTTTCTACACATATTTCTCCAAGTCAGTAAGTCAACTTAACTGGCTACAGGATTAATTTGATCAGTCTTATTAATAATTCAATAACTGAAAAACTTTTTTTACAGAGTAGTTTGAGTATTCAAACAAACTCGATTCATGTTCGGTTTTTACTTCAACGTTAGTTGGAGCTGTAAACTTGATCCTTCATGCATTTTGAATTGAAAGAGAGCTTTACGTTTTTGTTTTATCCGAAAAAAGGAAAAGAAGTTGGTATCCTTACCTAGCCTAAGTAAGGAAAAAGAATGAAAGCCTCCCACAGTGCAAAGGAACATGTTGTACGTGCAAGGGAGAAAATAGAGGGAGAAAAGTTCAGTTTTTGTTCATGAGAGGCACACCTTCCACATCAGACCCCAAAGCTTCATTGTAGCCTAGCTTTTTGTTGCTACCATCTCAATATGAATACCGAGCCTCGTAGATTTTCTCCGGAGGAGTTTGTGTTTCAGAACTACTAGAGCCCAAGAAAAATTCAACAAGAATGTGACTTTCCTGGAAACTTATATGGAATTACTTGGGCCGACCTATTACTCTTCCCGGAGTTAGCATTAGGAACGCTATATTATCCTATAATTTTGCATTGTTTTAACTTTATGTGCAATATGCATAAGAAAAATTCAAGTTGTACCACTCCACGCATGGATATCTTATGCACGAGTGCAACATTGAATTTTTTCATGTTATAACCATATTCTTTTTTTTTCTTTTTGTATGCCAACATCCTTAAAATATTCTCCATTGGAAAAAACAAAGTCCGGAGAAAACTACTCTCAATCGTCTTCTTTTTAGCTTTTACAATTTCTCTCCTATGAATTTATGCCGAGACAAGGAAAACAGTTGAAGCGTAACTAAAAGAAACTATATGAGAGAAAGTGCACGTTTGCAATCTTGGAAAAGGCCCAGTCATTGTTATTATGTAGTACGTATGTAATACCATTTGTTGTCCTTCTCTCTACTTCATAAGTGTATGTACTACGAATTCTTTTGCTATTATTTTTGTCGAGTCCTTCACACAATGTAAGAAGCAAAAAGTAAAAACGGAATTATATATGTGGCGAAAATTCTATATATTTTTTGTGTCCTGTAACCAATATTGAATGTATGTAGGGCTTGTCCCTGAGTGACTCTTTATTCTTGTCAGTCTCCTTTGAATTCGATTTGCATTCAGAATCTATGACTTTGAGTCTTTTTCTCATGCGACTCCCATGTATATTATATTCTTAAATGGAGAGACTACGTATAATGTGAATTCCTCGTCCGTAAAACACTGAAAGAGATGGCCAGATGCATATAGCAACAGTGTTGGCAAAAAAGTGTTAGTCATTTTTGTCTCTTGTTCTTCTGGGAAAGAAAAAGATGGGAGAAAGAAAACGAAATGGGAGGAAAGTTGTTAGGTAGAAGAATATGATGATGAAGGATAAGAATAAAAATAGGAGGAAGGAAACACCAAAAGGTCCAAGGATACGCACGCTATCAAATCCAGGATAGTGGTAAAGTAGAGAAAGCAAGAAAAGAAAAAAGAGGAGAGAAAAAACATTGTAGGGAAATTGCTCACGACGAGAACGATGCAATGAAAGCGGTGAGACAACGTGGACGCTCTGCTAGCTTCCATGAATGAAAAAAGCTTTCCATGATCTTCCCACTTTTACTTGTGTAAAGGCGGTTGTGGAAGAATGAGATGAGATGGGACACCAGCAATTTTATTTATTTTGTTCTCTGGTTTCCTTAAAACATGTGCTGTAGAACAATATTATATAACGAGATATGCGTTTTTGGATGACATAGATATATTGGAAGTCACATACCCTTCGACTTCGACTCATCGTTTTGCTTCACCATGAAAAAACTAGCTGACAGAATTCTTTTAAGTTGACGAAGTGTCTGGAAGGTACAAGTTGAAAGAAAATAGTTTTTAGAATTGGCTCATGTGACACTTTGATTTTACTAACTCCATCTTGTCTATAATACACTTTTGGCTGATGGTCTTTTTCAGTTTTCATGCTTAGTCTAACTGGTCTTCTTCCATTTTTTCAATAGCTCCTTTGTCCGGAAAAACAAAAACGGGGCAGCACTAAGACGTACTATGTACAGCGTGTTGACGATTTTCAATCTAGAGGTTTCAATAATTTGACTTTGATAGCAGATTTTTATAAAAGAATTCGGCCTTTTAGAACAGAGCAACTCATTTATTCGGCCTTTCGGCGATGCCAATGTTTAAAAAACATAAACCTAAAAGTAAAATGAAGTTGTAACGATAACTTATGAGCAAAATTCTGTATGGATAATGTTTGTCTTTGTTTTGTAAGTGTTACGTTTGTTTGTTGGTGGAAAGTAATACCATGATTGTGGTTTTTTAAACGAGCCCTCGTACCAAAACTTTTTATCAGAAAATTTGAGTCATTATGAACTTACGATTACAAACGTATACTTTCGGGTCATAAAATGTAAAAATCATGTCATTTTATTCTCAATGTACAATAAATCTCTCTTTGAATCATCATGGTTTTAAAACCTCGTGAAAAATGAATCTTGCTTTGCATTAGTGTGGATGATGTCCAAATAGGATTATTTCTTTCGTGTTGCCTCTGTCTGTAAATTGCATAGTGTGAAGACAAACCGTTTCTAGCAAAGAATACTAAAGACTGAACATATAATACATGATAACTTGTTTCAGCGTCAAATTAGCCAGAATAATAATATTCGATGCTTTCAATTCTATCAACTGTTCCGACCGATAGAAACATGGAGTAATATTTTCGTACGATATAAGTTGATGGGGGGAAATGGGACCATGCTTCAGTCACATATGGTTCCACCATCTAGTCTATATCCTTTAATTCCATTTAGTTCTATATACGACATCGATACGATATCATTTTATCCATTCGTTTCATTTCCATACGTACCCTGTCAAAGAAATGAAAAAAGAAAAATGGAATGAATCACATGCATTTTTTATTCAATTTTTTCTTCACTTATTTCCTTTTTTGTCTTTGTCGCTCGTATTGTTTCTCCATATTTTATATTTTTCTTCGCTTTCTAGTATACGTTTGGAAATTTTATGAGGGAACTTCTTTAAACAGTTATTTTGTCTTGCATTTTTTTGTATATTTTAAGTTAGTTGAAGCTTACTTGTGTCTTTTATATGAGTAAGTTTGTGAGTTGCAAGTGTAATAATATCATACCATATCCTAAATCCTTCACTTCTTTCCGTATTGGCAGCTGTTCAGTTGTTTAAATTATAATATTATCTTGCCTGTTTTTTTAACTCCTCATTTCGTTGTGAGGACGTGAATGAGCTCGTAAGTATTTTTTACTATGTATTTTTTCGGCGCAGTAAAAGCACTACATGCAAGAGGTTGTTCCACTGCCTTTATTTTTTATGTTAGAATTTTAGTGCTTAATGTAAGTAGAATAAATTCCATCTGCCACGAATGAATATTGAAACTTACCAATCTTGTCTTTATCGCTTTCTCCCAGGGTCATTTGAAAATATTATGATGTCATCAAGACTTTGCCTTTCTTTTTTTCATTTTCCCCCTTATTGTCGCTTGCACATGTATTTGGTGATGGTGAAAGGTTTGTGTTTCCCTTTCTTTACTTGAATGGAACAATCTAGAGTATGAATTTTTACTAATCTTTCTTTGTATTTTTTTTTGCTCCAATATCAATGAAAGTCGACACGTATCGTATAGCAAAAAAGGTTAAACAATACGCAATGTCGACATACTATAATGTATACGTACAATAAGCAAGCAGCATAAGTACAAGTACATATATTCCAATAAAAGGTCTTTGGTCTCTTTCCCAGTTTTCTGTAGTCAATATTCTCCGAAAAGAAAATTACTTTTTTTTCGCCCACATGATAGAAACCGTGTTGTTTTTGGTGAAAAGAAACCCATAAGGAAATGAGAATAAGGCATTTTTCACGCGGAAAATTAACTGATACTGATAGTCTATTTGTTTCGCGAGTCTTAATACAAACTGACTTTTTCATTTTATGCATAATTTATTTGAAAGTTCAGAAATTGGAATGAATTACTACAATTTTGCCCGGGAAAGGCAAATGGTGCGAGTTAGGGGTTTTTATGATAACCTTTACGATTATGGCTATTATGCATATTTAGTACATTATACTATTACTAGCACCACTACTCATGATAATGGAGATCTTTTAGTTCCCTTTTGTCAAGGTAGTTTTCCCATCATAGATAGCATCTCTGCTGTGTTCCATACAGAAAACTAAAGACCTAGACTTGAAAAGATATTCGGTGAATATGTGAAGGAATGTGTGGACTATATATATATTGTTTCGGAACTCAAATGTTTTGATTCAGGAAAAGAAAAAAACTAATCTTCTCTTTTATCATATGAAATAAGTCTTTATTTCCATTTCAAAATAATAAAAATAGACTGTTACATTTGCAATACTGTAGGAATGCCTACTGTGATGATATACCCTTTAAGAATGTCTTTTGTGGGCATGGAATGAGATTTTAAGGAAGTTTGCTTTTAGTCGACACAAATAACAGTAACAGTGCACGCATACATATCCGATGGCAAGTTTTCTTCTCGGATGAGTATATAAGATAGGTATGTACTTATGTACCATTTTCATCAAGAAAGTTACTCAGAAATGCAACAAAATCTGCTATAATCCCGACGAAACTTTTGGGCACCTCATCATGTCAATGCATAAAAGGCTAGAAGAAGAAAGCCATTTCAAGAGGATGAATAGTAAATTGTGCGTCTTTTCCAGTCGTAATCGTAACTTTGATGATGAGTTAAAGGAAGTAACTTTCAAGAATGGCGCTGCTACCTTCTCATTGCATTTCCGACTTCACTAAAGAGAATGATCATGTTGATCGTTGTATTACAAGCTGCATTAACAAGGATGTTAATACCATTCCAATTCTGTTGAGCGTGTGTGAGAGTTGTTTTTCTGCTTTGGCTTTAGGTAGTCGCGGCATATTGCCACTTACATCTAAATTCGTATGAGGAAACTTCATATTCATGATGATGGGTAATTTGGCAGGATGCATGGAGGCAGAGAGTGGGAAAGGGAAATATCCAGCTTGTAAAATGTCTATGTGATATCTATGTGCACTATTAGTTATTTTTTGTTCTTCTTATTTCCTTCTCGCTTTCTCCGGTATTTGGTTCGTGTTTACTTTTTTCACCCTTGAATCCTCTCATGTCCCATTGTTTTTTCACTGGGGAATGAACAAACAATATAGTAGCAATTTACTTTCCTCTTGTTAGTACTTTATATACGAGCTATGATATTCTTGTTCAGATTGAGCGGTGGTGGTAGTCAGTGGCTGAGGAAAAAAGCCTTTGTCGGGGGATTGAAGAAAGACAAACACTAT
Organism: Seira musarum; assembly: GCA_027743895.1. Taxonomy (NCBI): domain Eukaryota; kingdom Metazoa; phylum Arthropoda; class Collembola; order Entomobryomorpha; family Entomobryidae; genus Seira; species Seira musarum. The sequence goes on along the minus strand of JAHZMX010001132.1, from coordinate 16,576 downwards.
TTTCATGGAAGGAACACAAACAAGAAATGAGAGAAGAAAAAGAAGGAGAAAGACTTGAAAAAGGATTTACTCGCCTCCTCTCTTTTTACGTTTATGACAGTAATCTTTGGCTGAAGATTGTTGTTATCATGCTAATTTAACGACTGTGATATCAACTTTTTTCACATGGGCTTGTGCAGTAAAATGGTCGCTCTCATGAATTCTCCATACGAAATCTTCCTCCATGTCCTTCGTGCCGTTGTTATATCTAGCAAGTTATCATGACTCATGAATCTACCTTTCCATGATACTTATTCAACGCTCAAGATTACTTTCTCTTTCATAAAAATCTTTACTGCCAATTCACAACTACGATACCAGTCTAATATATATGTATTGTTGATGATGAGGTTTTGCAATTTAAATGAGATTGTCATCGAGGCTAGACTTACATATATTTTTTTGTGAATGTCGTAACCTGTTTTAATGATTGAAGGTAATGTACCATAAAAACGATAACCAAAACTTAATGTTAAAATCACTTCAAGTTGCGGAGTGACCTTATATCCTACTTTTTGGTGACATCAATACAAATGTATTATTCAAACTCAACGTATTCAATTATAATTTCATTGATCATAAAATAAATTCAAATCAACATTAAACATTTTGTGAAAACAAATACTATACCAACTTGTGTATATGATCAGAAGACCTCGTAAGATTCTTAAAAAAAAACTTTTTTCTGTAAATAAGATGGGGGTGGGAGTGATTCGACAGCTGTGGCAAATAGTGTCAATGTGAAAGGCACTCTTCCGGACACCTCTCTATCCCACTGTCGTCGTCTTCACATTAACACGCAAGCAAGTCTGATAGCAATTACTTCTAACAACTTTTTCTTTCTTCTCAACATTTGTCACTGCTCCGCCTCAGCGTTTTTCCTTTTTCAAGAATGAACGATTGAAATGACTTCATAGAAATAGCTAGTAGCTTGTTAAAGAAACTCTAAAAAGACGGAATGATAGTAAATGGTTTCAGTACTTACTAAAGAGAGTAGAAAAGTGCTGTTCAAGATGGGATCAGTGTTACTCATCGGCTATCCTCAGAAATGGTAAAAGTAGCAAAAAAATAATAGCATTACTAGATCCTGATGAAATTGTGCCAAAAAAACGGAGGTGTCTTGGCATTTCCAAGGAGGTGGGAAGTAGACGCTTGCATGCAAGGTAGCTATATCTCTTGTCCATTTCAAAGAGAGTGGTAATGCATGAAATATCCTATTACTTTTATAAGTGAGAAACACATGTAACTACCATTCGATTTATTATGATTTCTTATCTATTCTTTTTATTTTTCTGAAAATTGCAGGTGAAAATGCAGTGTCAAATCCGATTATCAAGCTGCCAGATAACCTAGAAGGCCTAAATCGTGCGGAGCACTTTCCAAGCCAGCGGCATCGTTGGAATACTAATGAGGTATGATCCCTACACACTCGTTCTATCCCTTGTGGAACGTATCATACAATACACATTTTCCCTACATAATTTTAAAATGCACGGTGATGTCAGTCCCTCCCCTTATTCAAAGGAAGGGAAAAGGCGTATGAATAAAAATGGAATAGGCTTTTCCTATGATAAAAGCTTTAAACTTTTCTACGTGCTAGTCAGCGATGAAGGAGATAATTCTGTTTTCTGTTATTGCCACGCTAAAAAAATGATACTTTCTCACGATGACACCAGTCGTGAACCTTGAGTCCTTTTCATTTAAATGCTTGGGAAAAGCTAGTGGGAAATAAAACTTTGGAGAAATTGCATTCCATTTAAAAGAAACATACGAACGCTTGAACTTACATATTTATGTACTTATAATATTGCTCACAAAGCAAATTTTTCTTACATCTACGACATTCACATGCTTGCATACCTATAGTTCAATCCAAAGATATGTAACTTCATATACGCTCCGTCTTAAACCAGCCCACGAAATGTGTGCTATTTTTGTACCGTTATTTCGCAAGCTCATCTAATTCTAAAAAACTATTGGGCTAACACAGAGCCTAACTCTAAAGTAGGGCTTGTCAGGTTTTTTTTATAAAAAGGGTAAAGCCCACATTTAAAACACAGTCAATTTTTGATTGAGCCTGAAGAAGAAAACGAAAACGTAGGTATGTTGCTTCTAGTGTACTTTGGCATGAGGTGATGATGAGAATGACTATCAAACGAGACAAGCGCTAGAATCATGATTCCACTACATTTGGCTTTTCACATAGTGATGACTTGTGTAGTGTAGCATACACAGTGTTGGTTGATGAAGTAGGTACCCTTCCATACACCACTTCCTCTTGAAAAAAAGAATATGAGAGTTGTACAAGAGAATTAACTATAAAACCACAGAATTATTGTGGAAAGTACACTTTGAGGGAATGCAATTTCGGGGTTTCGAATGTCAAGAAAAAAACTTACATTTACTTTTTTCTAATGTCTGTGTACTCGTTGCACGGCATCTTCTGAATTCGTACGTGCTCTACTTGGTTTGTGGCACCTACCCCTTTGGATAAAAATGGAGTGTTCAAGGGAAATGAAACTGTTCTTCAGAGCCAAATAGTTTTGCTTTTTCGTCTTCGTTGCGTATCCTGTTGAAAAGAGTAATATGCATTAGGACATGTATATTATGTGGATATTAGATGTAAAAAGGGAACACTTGGCAGATCCGTTGATTGAGAGCAATATCCCATGAGAGCCTAGCGCAGCAGATGAGTTTTTGTAACAAACGTAGCATTAAATGGTCAATTATTATCGTGGAAATGGGAGTCGTTCTAGTTGTGTGGGTTGAGCCACACCGAACGCACGGAAAATGTGAGAACAAAAATTGTAGAGATCTGATGGCCGTGTTGATGTTAAAAGCTTGAGAATTTGAGTCGATCCCGTTTTTGAAAGTCATTATTACTTGCCATCATGATTGCATATGCTTTTCCCAGAATGCAACCATATGACTACAAAGATGACGTGATGATATTATCATCATTTCATGATGACTCCATACATTTTTTTCTATCTCCTTTGCTCTCTCTCTCTCTCTAACTCTTTCTCTCTCTCTCACTTGTTTGGGGAGACATTTGTTTTGGGCTGAAAAATAGGAAATTTGAATACGAGCAACCAAGTTTTGCGAGCTATGAGTACACTACTACAATAAAGAGGATCAAAACACGAAAATAATATGGTTCTGGGTCAATAATAGGTTTATTGCATTGGAGCATAACATGCATAATTAAATGATTATTAGAACTGCCACGAAATGTTTTAATGTAGGTGATTAGTCTGAATGGGGAATTAGCTTTTTGAATTGCATAAGGGAATTAGAGGCCTTTTTCTCTTCTCCGCTTTCACGGAAAGTAGACTTTGCGGTGGCGATGATGATATTCCAAAAAGTACCCCGTTTTTATGTACTCTCGAAAAACAAGGCATTAGGAAAATGTACGCTCACTACTAGTTGTGGTTCTAAGTCCATTGATAAAACGTTAGGCTTGGCTTATTGTTGTTGATACTTTAGGCGAACACAAGTACATTTTTTTGTTTGCGTATTACAATAACAGTAGTACTCTTCGTCCCGCCAGTCAGATTCATTGTTTAAAAGTGAGGATGAAGTATGAAAATTTATTTGAGTGGTATATTTTGTCACCGAATGAGTTTAATGGTCTTCAACTACATTTTCCTCACATTCCCCGTGTATGTTACTACTATACACACACCTTATTCAAAGTCGTCAATGAAAAGCAAGCCTATTAGCAGTAAATTGAAATCAATAATTTTATTTCGTATTCATACCCATCCGTTCTCCGAGAACTTGATTTCTGAAAATGTGTACGAAATAACATCCATTTTTCAAACTTCCTTTGTAATTGAAAGTAAGTATTTACTTGATGCGCATTTTAGATGCGTACCTTTAATAAACTTCATACTTTTTTTACTCAGTTCTCATTTTATTTTTTACAAGATAAATGAGGGCATTAAAAAAGTAATTTTACATTTTACCCGTAAAGTTGGATTTTCCCTGTGTAAAGACGCTAAGCGGATTAGAAGTAAGAAACCATTCGTAGTTCTTTCAACAAAAAAGGAAAAAAGAGAAAATAGAGAAATGAAAAGCTTTTGACAAAGTACTTGTGTCAGCGATAGTTGAATAAGAAGAGGCTAATAAAGAAATCAAGTCTCGTCTAGCACAGTCATCGCATGAGAGAACATGGAAAAAGTATTTTAAGACGAACAACTTATGTATAAACATGTGTGGTATGACACCCACCTTTTTATTACAACAATCGTTCAAAAAAAAGAATATATATTGACAAGTGAAAACATAAATGAAAACACTTTCTTCCTCCTTGCCAAAGCTAGTTGAAAAATAGAATTTAATGTATTTTATTTGCATTATGGTAATAGGGTGGAGAACGTCGTGTTTTATTTTGAATTAGTTGCACATAATATTTTGCTGTGTTGTCTAGAAATAGGTATGATTCAGAATGTGCTTCGTCACACAAATTAAAATTATTATTAAGCATTTTATGCTTTGTCGCAAACAAAAATTTGATTTAAGAGCAACACGAAATAGGGTGTAAACCTTTATGTCTATTGACTAAACCACCACTGGCACATTTAGTGGGCGTCTGTGTGACGGATTGAGTTAAAACGCAGTACACTTTTTTGCAACTTCTCCACTTATTCAATGTGCTAACCTAAAGTATACAAAGTTTTAGGATAAAAATATGAAATGCATTTCATTTCTGAAATTACGATACAGAAAAGGTCGTTAGTAACTTTTTTTTGGAAATTCATAGCCATTTTCTACATTACTCTGGAAGATTAAAGTATGAAAGTGATAACATCAATCTTGATTCAGCTTTCAGGTTTACTCTTGCTTCCCCCTTTTTTTGGCTTATTTGCAATTTTCCAGCTTCCACTCCAGCAAGGCCCATACCTAACGCATTAAACATTCCGGCTCAGACGACGGAATACCTTTGTAGATTTTCCTGTTTCCCAGAGAAAACGCAAAAGGTATTAAAGTGTAAACTCATAGCACTTTCTAATTTGTTCGAGAAAAACTGCGTCTGTGTTGTTCTCTTTGAAACTGTAGTACAGAGGTCGATTAAAATGTACAAAGTGCATTTTCAAGATAAATTTTCCCTTTAAACAAGATAAAATTACCTATTCTGCTTTCCTAGTGTATGCAAGCTTATTTTTATACAGTGGTTAACATATATTTACGCTTATGATGATTTATCTAAAGTCATGTTCCCTCTAACTTTGTTTGGTTTTAGAGGCTCAAAAATTCATTTAAGCTAGATTGTCTTGGTTAGGAAAATCCGCGAACTTAAACTAGACTTGCAGTTTTTGAATACGTATGAAAATTTGAATTTTTGCAAGCCTTATTTGATGCAACTATGGACAAATTTAAGCTAGTTAGGAATTTGGAATAGTATATAGTTCAATATTTTTAACTCTGTTGTTCATTACTCTAAAGTTTGTAGTATGCATAGTCTTTTGATAATGGGAATTAGATTCTGCTTTCACATGGTCGCAGAAAGTGTAATGCTTTTTATTCATAAATTGCGGTCTCATGAATAAACAACGACCGTTCCCTTTCATCCTTTTATATTATTTACTGAGCCGTATTGCAATATCGTAAAGAGTAGATTTGTCACATTACAAAACTAAAAAATCAAAATAGAAATTTATGTGAACTCAGATCGCTTAATGTGTTGTTATAAATATTTTATTTTACTTACTTAAGTAAACACAAAATCCCTCAATACCTAATGTGTGTACTGTAGGAGAACGTGACATAAATATTCGTAGTATATGTTAAAAACGTCAAAACGCAATACATTTACTACTAGAAAACTTAATTGCAATTTCATGTAACATGGATCAATTTACATGAAAAATTAGCAGCCTAAAAGCAGCTATTTGGTAAACATTGGGTTGTACAATGTCTCAATTGAAATTCAAAATTTGAATTTATGTTTTACCAATTATTCTACTACTGAAAAATATGTTCTGTGATAGAAACTTGTATTGTGTACAAACTACAAAAGAATTTTGTTCTGTTTTGATACAACCTTGTAGCTTATTGCATGCCTTTTTTTAGTTTATATTAAAGCGAAACATTCCCAGGTATGTATACGTATACTTATGCATACCATTATTATTTTGCTTTTATCAGAAACATTGCTCTGTTATGAACACAACACGCTAGATAGGAAAAGACATTTTTTCTAAGTTGCATGCTGGCATGTGATTTAATGCTCGGATTTATGGATTTGGGCGAGGTCGCAAACTTGTACTGTGTGCGCCCGTATTTAGTAGTGACGGAGCTTTTTTCTAAATAAGCTCGACTTTTATCAATATTTCCCTATTGTTTATGAGCTTTTACGTTGGTAAGTAATTCTGCCTTCTTTTACACAATTGATCCTTGCAAAGGTATCGTAGCGTTGCTTTTAGGGGAGGATAAAAGGAGTCATTGGTTTTCATTTTGGCTTTACTAGCAAATTAGCTGACTTTTTTTTTGCCAGACAAACTGAATTAAAATGTATAACTGAATTGAATAAGGACCTTTTCCAGTTAGTGCTTTCAACGCCAACGCACATGCTTTTAGTCCGCTCATAAACAAGCAGTGACTTTCACGTGTTCTCTTTTGATATCAAATGTAAAACTTTTTGTGGATCCAATATGCGAGGTTTGTAATAATCAACGGAGATGATAACGAATGAAATATGTAAACTAAGCTCTATCAAATCATTCTTTATCACTTTCTCTCATTTGCTTCGGAACGCATTTATTGTTAGTTTTGATATTTGAATATTTAGGAACCGCCTAATGCTTCCGTTGTTGTATTAACTTTATACTGTCTAAAAACATTATGGAAAAAGGCTGGATTTGATAGGACAATTTATCACATATTCTGAGTTCCACTCCGAAAACTATTGATTCATCTTTCATGTTCCACTGAATGTAAATGCTTTCTACTTAAACAATGGCTAAGAGCTGAAAAAATTACTTCTTGTAAAAATCTTTACAGTAACACCTTCTGTAATTCTGTAATAAATAAGTATCAAAGTTCTATTACTTCCTGTCTTCCTCTTCAGAAAAACTTGGAGTGATATGCATCCGCATTTGCATCATCTTGAGAAAGCAAATGGAGATGGAGATCTGATAGTGAGAGTATGTCTGCTTAATTACTGTAACTTTTTACTTACATGTCACATTGTTATTGTGTTAGCATGTTGAAAATTTACAATTTTTACAGCAAAAGTTATGAGAACAAAGAAAGAACCTTCTTGCGATAATAATCTCAAACTTTTGTCGAATGGCGAATGGAGCTTTGAGTGTATACTTTTTTGTTCTTTTTCTGCTATAAATAAAAATAGTTTCCCAACTTAAGTAACTCATACTTCCGTCATCGCATCCTCCACATTAGATCTTGAATAATGATATGATGTTTCTCGCTTTTTATTTCTTCCTCTGAAAGAGCTTTAATGAAAAACGAAATCATACGAGAACGGCTGAAGCTCTCTTTATGAATAAATCAGGAAGAGATTTTATTTTTGTCACGAAGAAGAAAGGATGTGCTCCGAAACTATGGTGGAGAAAAGTGGGAAAACTTATAAAAGTGTAAACTATGTCATCTGTCAGCTTCCTTGATCGTTTGAGGTTACGACTTTTTTCCCCAAAAACACTTTTCTCGTTTGATGGAATACTTAAATTAACTGGGAGGTAATTGCCATAATACAGAGGAAGTGGTGGCGGTAGTCCCCTAGTGGTTTATACTTTGGCCTTTGGTTTCCTCTTCGTTGCTTTGTCTAGGGTTCTTTTCCAGAACTACAGCTTTCCCTATTTTCTCTGTCGTTCCTTCCTGCCTTTCTACACTCGCTCTTTTCTCTCGCTTCCTCTTTCCCTCCTGAATATATGTACTCGAGTTTTCTTCTTTTTCCAAAGCGTAGCACTTGTATATTATTATGATTATTATTATTATTAAACTGGCTAACTGTTACTACTTTTCCCACCACCAAGAGCTACCTAAAAATATGGAGAAGGGATAGTGTTTTTAGTGTTTTCCCCAAACTTATATTTGTTGTATTGGTGTTAGAGTTAAATAAAGTTAAGCCAGCAGAAATATTGTTATTTTTTACTTTTTCAAAAGCTTGATTTTAGTTCTACGTAATAGTGAGTGAGAGTGAGAGAAAAAGAGAGAAGGAAAGAGACCGAAGAATAATATGGAAGCGGTGAGGTTGAAATGCATAGCAGGAAAGTCGAGTCGAAAGTTGCTCTTAGGGAGTCACAAGTCAGTCACGATACTGGTCTCGAATGTAAATCGGAACTTTCCACGTTTTTTTTACAAAGTTCATAAACCACTCTAAGCTACCGAGTGTTGAATGCTTATGAGAATTCAAAATACTCCGAGTTGGACGCACTACCAACACGGTTATTTAGTTTTGAGAAATTCGGTTACAATTACATCGTAATACTTCGAAATGTGACAAAAAATAAGTTCTATTGGATGCTCACTTCGCGTAAAATAAGGCTTCAACGGACAGAGAGTTTTGTATAATGTAAAATGTATTTTTGGGAGAATCAGCAGATCTTTTTGTCTTTCAAAATTTCCTAGGTAGTCAGTGGGCATGATCATCATCGTGAACTACGCGGTTCCACGAAACATGAACAAAATACAAGTTTTTGGTAGACAACTTCATAAGCGTTACATTCCAACTGGATGAAAATGGTGTGCTTAAAGACTATGAAAATATTTATGCATGATTACATACTTTTCTTTTGGACTTTTGATGACTTTTCCTAATAAACATGCTGTACCAACGTTGATGGTTATTTTAAGTGTTTAAAGGACAGTACGTGATAGCTTCCTCTTGTAAGTCCTACGATGATATTATGCAAGCTCAGGATATGAATGAAAACCATGTTTGTATGTTCATGTGACATCGCATGATAAATCATTCATACTTTTTTACACTTCAAGGACTTGCCAGCTCAGCCCCCGCTGCTTAAAAGTGCTATAAAGTTTTTTCTTTCGTATAAATACCTTAAAAGATTCAAGATGAGAGCATGCAAAATGTTATCGCGCCTCTTCCTGAATGCATAAGAATACACCCGGAAGGAATTCATAATGCATCGGGCATTTCCATATTATTTACAGTCCTCTCTTTCTCTCCTTCTCTTCTTCTGTCTTTCTCCATTGTCCTCTTTCCTGTTAGACAAGGAGAAGAAGGGAGAGAAAGCACCGGCAAGCGATCCCGTCAACCATCCCCATTTATACGATCTATTGCAGTGGGCCACAGTGGTATAAGTATTATCGTCATCCTTAGGACGATACCTCTGTTTATCGTAATCGTAGGTGTACCACGCTGTAATACAGACCGCGTATATATACTAACAAGTGAGGAAAGAGGGAATAAGCCAGGCAGAGTGGCACCCTGTTCAGAATAAAAATTGAAAGATATGTGCCTCTGTCCTCGTTTATCCCTCTAGTTTAGAGCGTTTCTCCCGCTCTCCAGTTTGAAAAAAATGGGTAATAATATTAGAGGAAAAGCTTTGTGAAGTCCCAACAATTTATGTATTCATTGAATAAAAGCCTGGTTTAAAGAAATGAACATTTTTTTCGAATCGTTTACTCCGCGCTGCGAGTGAATAAGCAAAGGAGAAAGCCATGTGGCAAAGATAAATTGTCTGAGGAAATGTTAACCATGACGTAACCCACTGGGTAGCCCAGTGATGTTGAATGACAGTCCTCGGGGCCCTTTCATTCATATTATGTTTATGAAATGATGAAAGAGAAAAAAATTGAGAATTTTCACATGTTTTCCTGTGCCAGAAAACAGGGACAAAGGGAAGAAAAAAGTGACTTGAGAAACTGCATAAACAATAAGTTTTCAGCTTGTTTAGTCCTTCTTTCCCTACTCTAGGCATTTTTGAAGTGGTTTCCCTTATATCATTTTCACTTCTATTTCAACCTTTTCCCGGCGCAAATTGTTTACGACGGGTTGTATGCATGTTTAATTTTTTCGGTGGAAAATATGACGGTTTATTTGATGGAGCGCTTCATGGATATAACAATAATCTTATTGCCAACTTTCAATTGTGGGCCACGCATTTTAACACTTTTTTATTGGTTACAAAGTGGGTGGGTTTTTACGGAGCTTTTAGTGGCAAAGAATAGGGAAAGAGAAGAAATTGAACAGGCTTCTTTCACTCTTTTCTGAGGAGCACAAACATACAAGTTGCTCAGCTACTAGCTCCCCTTTGACAGTCTAAAACTAATGCACTTTTCTCTTTGTTGACTTTCCAGGAAATTGCCTCCATTCTGATCAGCTTCACACGCCATCCGGAATGGTTGTCAAAAGAAGTAAAGATCAGGTAAGTAAGCAAGCGGTGTGCGCGATGTAACGTAATTTATTGTTGTTATTTATGCTCCCAGTGTTATTAATACAATACTAGACGCACTTTCAATGACTTTGGCGGATATTCCTGTGTGTACTCTTGAATTTTATCGTTTACATAAGTAAATTATGTGCTTCCACCGGATAAGCCTTAACGTAAACACTGAATTTAATTAACTCACCTACATCTCACTGGTCTCCATACATATATCTTGAGTCTAGTCTAGAGTAGGCCTTGTAGGCACATGATGACGATGACGATGATGATAATGACTAGACCCATTCATGCACCCGTGGAACTTGCTTCAGAGATTTTAGACAACATTAATGTAAGGCCAAGTAAACAGCCATATAAATTCAAGTCTTTATGCTTTCATTTTAACATCCATTAAGTCAAGAGGAAAGCTTTCAGAGTAGTAAAAAATTTTGCCAAAAAATATGACAATATAAAAAATAAAACTTGTAAAATTCAAGACCTACGTCTAGGAAATAGCATGCAATATAGCCGTTACATGAGTAAGGTACAGGCATTCCTTTTTTTTGAATTTCATGCAATCCGTTTTACGGAAGGAGTGAAATTAAGTAGTTCCCTCTAATCTTTATAAGCACGCTATACACAATTTTCACACTTGGTAACCTAACGTTTCCCTGTTCAAAGTTGGCTGTTTTTCTAGTTCGGTTGCTCGCACGAGAACCATATTGGTATTGGCATGAAGCAGCTTGCGTTGGCTTCTTTCTTATATCCACACAGACAGTAATGTACAGACAAATCGTGAAAGTCGAGTCGTCTTGTGGATAGATTGTTGTACGTATCGTATGGTTAACTGACTCACTGACTGACTTGGGATGGAGTGAATGAGCAAAACTTTTTTCTTCGATCAATTTTGACTGAGAGTTTTAGTGGAGCAATGTGGGGATTAATTCAGTACGGATTTACGATGTTTGGCTGCTTCCCAGGAAAATACTTTTGGACTTGAACAAAATGTGTTAGTTTTCTGATTTGTATTTTATATGAAAGTCGACTAATACGCTGAAAATTTTGTGTTGAGAATAACCTTCCTGGCAAAAGGAGAAAGCATTCTATAAGTATCTAGCTCTCTTTTTTGAAGTGTACAAGTACGACATGGAGAGAACGAAGAAATGATCATGGGACGTATAACATAGGTATACGAATAATTGAGCGATTCTCATGTCGTTTTGTTACTCCAACTTTTTCAGAACTCCGTCTCTCCTGACAAAAGACGCGAGGAAAATATGTCCAATAATAATAGCACTCGGAACTTTATTTGTAATTGCAAAGAAGGGACTTTTCTGGCGATGTTTTAATAGCTTTCAAAAAGGAAGGGGGAGAGAAAGAAAGGAAAACTTGACAGAATCTCTTTCTCTCGGAATAGCTTTAATAATCATATACAATTCAAATTGAACCAGATTTCCCTCACATTACTAATGATCAAAAACAACTCTTTTATGAACTGCTAGAGAAATTGTGACTTTTACTGGGTTATTATACTCTCCTCCTATATCATTCAAAAATTACCAAATACACACT
>JAHZMX010001131.1:7009-18511 GCA_027743895.1 Seira musarum | reverse complement strand
AACATGCCAAAAGATAATTGCGTAATCGTATTAAAGATTAAGATTACTTATGAATTACCCGTGTGCACGTAAAATATGCAAATTGCAAGGAAAAGATTTCAACGAAAATAAAGTAATAATATTTTTTTCCTTATTCGATTGAATCGTCATTTAACATTTTGCTCCTTGCCCCAGTCAGAGTTACTTCTTTCTGCATCCGGCATCGGTTCACTAATCCATTATTGTTCATTTTAACAATGAGATTTCCTCCTTCATTGTCAAAAAAGGTTTAGACAATTTGCATTCGTATGGGTTAACTTTCTATTTCAAGCTTATTTTTGTCATGTTTCATAATGCTTTCATAATACGGCATGATTAGTATATCTGATGGGGAAAATTGATACGGTACTGGTTACGCAATACATACTTAAATTGATACAGTGTAAAATTTAAAAATAAGTTATGAAGCATTCCTACTTCTGTTTTTGTATAACCCACGAGTTGACTGCTATGACCTATTATGAAAGACTCATCTTCATAATATAATTACGTGACAGTTGGGGCATAATAACGAACACTTTGACTCAAAACCACAATTTTGGAGATTAATTCATGAATCATAAGATGCAAAAATTCCAGAGACATTAAGATTTGTTACGTAAGCACGCGTCTGACTTCATTTTAAAATTCGTGCATTTTTGTTACGGAAAAGTGTACTAAATAATTGAATTGACAAAGGGCAAAGTAACAAACTCTGTGATTTTCCCGAGAATTCATGAACCCTGACCAGCTATAAACGCTTATTTAAATTGTGATTATCAGTCAAGTGGTAGTGCAGTCATGCATAACCAAAGATGCACTGTGTACATCAAAATAAATGTGGTAAAATCATTCGATTTGAGAAAGGACTTTGCTTTCCTCGTGATTGCAAATTATCCACGATAGGAATCCAGAAAACTCGTGATTACCAACTTGTTGGGTCTTTTAAAAGCGGAAAAACAATATTTTTTTCTCAACGAATCACACGAAGTGGGGCAAACATCCCTATCAAATCTGAGAGAAGCATATTACTGATATCAAGTTCAATAGTGCCAGTTAGTCACACCACTAAATCCGGATTATATACCGTATAAGCAGTGGGCTCGAATAGAGTTAGAAAAACAAATCAAAGGCAAGTTCCAGGTCCATAGTTTAAAAAGTACAATGTAATGCTCAAGAGAGAACTACTTTTTCCTCAACAATGCTTGTTAGAAAAGGTATCTGTTATGCATATGCATCAAAAATCTCGAATTTAAAATATTTTTTACTACTGTATTACTGCGTACTTTCATGGGAATTCCAGTAGCATGAATTTCTATCTAACCATTAGTTTTTTAGCTACTTTTAGAACTCAAAGAATGGACCTCAACATCTTCAAGATCTTACATAACTTACTCAAATTAAACATTTCGTCATATGAAAAAATATAACCTTCTTTCTGCTCGAATAACCCCCTTAACCGTGAAAATTGTTGATTTCAAGTATGATTATGCGTGAGAAAGCTAGCAAAAATCACGTCATTTAAACGTGGCTCAACCTCAAAGTAAGACGAAGAATGGAAGTAAATAGAAAACCATGAATCTCCTTCCAGAACAGGTTTTCAAATGCATGATGAAATTTGACCATGCTAACAAAATTCCAGCTAGGCATCTACTACTGGGAAAATAATAGAAGGATCTGTAATTCAATGACCGTAATTCTGACCCTGAAGATGTATACATCATATGAATACAGCAGAGAAATGCCAATTAATTTCGGCTCAGACTCCTTATCCAATTCGTAATTCAAAATGAAAATCTTATTCCTAGAGCAAGCCATAAGCCATTCATGTGGCGAGCTATTAAAACACACACAGTGCCAACCGTGACAATGAAGGCTGTTGAAGTTGGGTTAGAATTTTTTGTAAATATTTCACAATACAATTTATTCATTCTGTCAACTCTTGTTAAAGTATATTCTTTAAAGTGTCAATGCGACTGAATGATGTTACCGATGCTATGCTACATGTTACAAATGTGAAGAAAATTTTTCCTGACGCCACGAGTCTTCGTTTAAAAAGATAGTTGACTGCGGGTATGACATGAAATTTTTTCTTCAAGAATTAAAGAAAGAGTGGAATGTGAGGCTTTTTCTGTCTTGATGGAATCATTGACTCAGAAGCAAAGCGGAATTTAATCCTAAGCAATTTTTGATACAAACGACATCATCAGCGTGTTTGACCTCTTCCGAAGATCAAAAAAATGTTGATAAAATTATTGATATTACTTAATTACCCTATCTGAATGCAAGTGCAAATATAGATATTGAAGCTGATTATGATTATAGTGTTTAATCATACCTATGTCCTATGCATAATTAAGCGACTTTACAACTTCCACTAATNCAGAAGCAAAGCGGAATTTAATCCTAAGCAATTTTTGATACAAACGACATCATCAGCGTGTTTGACCTCTTCCGAAGATCAAAAAAATGTTGATAAAATTATTGATATTACTTAATTACCCTATCTGAATGCAAGTGCAAATATAGATATTGAAGCTGATTATGATTATAGTGTTTAATCATACCTATGTCCTATGCATAATTAAGCGACTTTACAACTTCCACTAATGCTTAACACGAGTCACATATTTTTTTCCTAGTTAGAATAGCTCGATGTTCCTGATTCCTGGCTTATCAAATGTCAGGCAAAAGTTTCATCACCACCACACAATGGACAATGACTATAAGAGCAATTGTGTGGGAATTGTTGGAATATTAATGCGGCAAATGGCCGAATTCACGCGAAATATAGTAAAGTACCTACATTAAAAACTGAGTTAGCCGACTATGATTGCACCATCCTGACATAGTTCAGACGTCAATGAAGACAAATAATTTCTGCAAGCTGGCACATGTTTAGACAAGTGTTAAAACAAGCTTTAGTTCGTTTAAATACTGCAGTCTACTAATAATATGTAAGCTTCTGGGTACAATACAATACAATGCAGAAAAAATGTGATGATGTAATTTGTAACTAGTGAATTAAATGGCGAGTTATGAAACTTTATTTCACATAATATTCCTTCCTTTACAAATTACCTAATAAGACTTTCTAATGCACAACCTGAGCCTTAATATTTTTTACTGAACTTCTATTGGATTTAAAGAAAACTAGTATTGTTTTCAACATTCATTGCAACATAACAGAAGATCATCGGCTCGTTATATAATTAATAATTTTGCTTTAGATGCTCCCAATTAATCATTGCGAACACCGTTACTAGGATTGAGAAATAATAGAAGACGATAGAACAAATTATTGCACATAATAGTACTTTTGTATTTGTAACAAACCTGTTTTTAATTTTTGCTAAATAAAATGGAAATGACAGTCATTTCAGTACGTTTTTGAATGTGCATTTTAATCTGTAACACAAATACCATCTGTACAATCCAATCAATCACAGATATGACAATTCATCGGAAAATCCTACGTTGATCGGAAAACAAACATAAAACGGAATTGCGTTTGATCATGGCAGGTGATTTGTCACGCTCGACACTAAAAAATTGAGGTGAGGGTGAGATGAAGCAACGTTGGATAGATATAATGTTTAAATATCGAATATCAAACGGTAACGTATATGATTAATGATGAACTTTAAAAACCGACTGCCCCTAAATTCATTTTTTTGTTTATTTTTATTACATGATCAAAGTGCAAATTCGAGCTGAAAAACATTACAAGACTTTTATCAGTCCGAGAATAGCTTAGGTGTGCAAAAGTAAAAACACGGAGAGTGCAATTACTTACACAAAAATAAAAATTGTATGAAGGTAAAACCTGTCGAGGGGAAATCATAATGATGAATCAAGCTTTAGATTTTGCTATTATCATTTTGCAAAAATCAGAGATTTTTTTAGTAACCCGATCCGACCGGGCCAGCACAAACTCAAATGAAACCACGATGCTGCATCATTTCAATTCTAAGCAAACCAAAGCCAAAAAAAAGTATGTACATTATGAAGATGATGTTGATCCATTCATGTTGTTTGTAGTTGTAGAAAACGTGCTTTTTTGCAAGTCGATGAGATCTTCGTGTTTTAAAGGATGGTGTAGTATGAAATGAGAGTATACAAATACCGAGACTCTTGTAAGTAGGCATGATGTAAAGCAAAATACGAAATACTACTACAACTACTTCCACTTAAGCTTGCATAATATCACGAGTGTAGGTGTGTGTATCTTAATGGAGTCGTGGTACGAGATCGGCATGGGAAACTGAAAAAAGTAAATGCTTCTAACTTCCACTTCAAATTAGTGGGTCAATCAGTGCGGCATGAAACAAGAGAGGAAAGATTATTTTGGGACTACAAACTAGGGGGAGTTTTGTATGATCATCGTCATATTCGCGGGTAAATGCCATGCATTATGCCATGTAGCTTGTCTCATCCTCATGAAAAATTTGTGAAAGTTTTAAAAAACTACAAGTATGCACAAAGGTATTCTGTCTAGTTTAGTCTGCTTTTCGAATGTAGTAATGTGTAAGAAATTTTAATTATTGTCATTGACTTACCAGGATGCCCCTCGCCGACAGACTCCGATGTGAAGAGGAAGGTTTCTCCTTCCGCCAAACTGGCTTCAGCAAGTCCGTTTGTTGCACCATTATGAATGGTGTAGCCGTTGTGCCTTCCGTTCTCTGGCATTTTGAACTGATTCTAAAACCAGAAAAGAATTCAAAATTTAGAAAAACTCAAATTATAACTTATTCAAACGTTTTTGCATTTAATATTTAATAATTGTCATTCTAAATAATTTGGAATCGACATGGACGAAACACATAATTGAGACAGAGACATGACATAAAAGATAGGTGAGACAGAGAGGGACATGCAATGCAATATTTATTTTACACTTAATTCTGCACCTGCCACCTCCTTGGAAGAATATACTTGTTTTTTATATGTCACGATATAACGTTCACAAATAATAGTGAAAAGTCTTGTATTAGTACAGTTCCTATCCTCCTACTAGAACAACAACTTGAGCCGTTTGTCATTTCATTTGATGAAAGTTTTATTGTACCAATAATTCAATAGTTTTAAGAGTGTATTAGCCTTGAGCATATTATTGCGAATTTCTAATTTCACCATTCACTTTAAAAGACAATAGACGATTTCATGAATGGAATGTTCGGATTATTTCATCAACCCAAAAATGAACATTAAAATAAGCAATGTCTATACATATTAAACAAAAGTTAATATTTATGATCATTATTTCCCTTTCCCTTGAACTGATGAATGGAAAATGATTTCTCAATTCAGCGAATTGAAAAATGCCTGGTTTGATTAACTTTGGAATGCCAAAATCTATTGTTAAAATTTATTGCACCCGAGGCTCATTGACCATGATTTTCGTAGAAAAAAATGTATTTTTTGTTAATCTGATCAAGTCTATCAAGTATAAAATATTTTGTGAAGTTACCGTTCTATTCAAAGCCAATGTAAATGTGAATCTAAAAATGCGAGAAAATCACCACATGTTCACTTGTCTACTATATGCACGCACATACAAAAATTATGATGGTCCGTACATTCGATGGAGAAAAAATGTGAAAGAAAAAAGTATCTATTGCAAAGCAATGAGTTTGTCTGTCCACCTAGAGTTCATCAACACTGTTCCTGTTGTAGGTATTCTAAAGAAACTTTTTTTTTCTTAAAACAAGACGACTCAATAGGTCTGTTGTTGAAAGGTAAGCAAAAAAATATATATGTATAGATGAATTAGCGGGTAGATTATAAATGACGTTTTACGGGAAAATAAGGTTACCAAAAAATGCTGGTGAAATGATGTGAAGCAGTAGTGATGATGATAATACTATGAGGTTTGAAAAGAATGATAATGATGACTGACTTGACTATGTCTATGTCTCGTTTATTGTCGAGAAATCCCAATGAGGGCAAAATTCTAATGTGAATTTTATAGAAAAGGAACTATGTATTGCAAATTGTACACTACGAAAAAAAAAATGTTTGCTTCCAACTTTCACCACTGACTCACCGAGAAATGGGTTTTCGGGTTTCCGGACGACGGAGGAAGGTGTTGTGTTGTTGAGCCCGTGAATGCGAGCGAATGTGATTGAGATGTGCACTGAAGTTAGCACAGAACAGTACTAAGACTTTTGGCAGCAGCGTGTTTGCTCAAGAAGGGTTTTAGTACAAGAGTCGTGAGTTTAACTCAAGTTAAAATGTAGTAGAAGAAGAGGAATGAGTACCACACACAAACGAACCAGACCAGACCAACATTACCACCGTTCTCAAGTAATAAGAGTGAGCAACTGTAGTAGTCGTAGTCTATGGTAATATTAACAAGAGGAGGCTCTCTCGGGCTACGGGATTGCGTCAGACACTTGTGATACGAGATATGAGCTGGTTTGGTTTGCTAGTTTAAAAAAATTTTCTACACAGAATTGTGAGCTTTTATGTCTTATCTCCCTTGCTAACAATGCAATGACTAAAAAGATGGAATGAAATGAAGGAATACGCATTTGAGCTTCATCATCATTATTATAACTACAACTAAGAATAAACTTGAACGTGAGTGAGTGAACAGATTAGATGGAGCTTGCACACATATGAAAAAATCGTATGCATGCATTCAATTCATACATGACTTTTTTTATTCCGTCGTACATGCCACTTCAGTTCAAAGGTACATTTTTACTGTGGAGTTTAAGCACACGTATTATTAGAGAAAAAAATTTGCCGGATGCATATGAATGGATTAAATGAAAATGACCACATTTTAATCTTGGGTACAGCACATGGACTTTTGATTTAATTTGAAGATTGAAGATGAAGGAAGGAGTGTGAATAACACTTTGATGCTGTACACGAACGAGAGATGAAGATGCTACCACTTTCGTGCAAAGTTTTCTGCGGCATTAATGGAATACCGTATTAATAGGCAAATCGATTCAGTTGTTTTTATGCATGTGCATTACATTTGACTATTGTTATTGTTTACTGAAGTTGACGTTGATTACAGATTACTTTAGTGGACTTGTGTGGTGTGGACAGTGAACAGGACAATAATGAATGACAATTTTGACAATGATGAGTACAGGAAGCTCTCCTAAAACTTTCGCTTCATAAGTATTCACAAAGTGATGCGCCTATATGAAAATGACAAAGAAAGATAAGACGAAGAGAAAGCCACATGACCTGAGAGAGTTTATTTATACGAGTTGACCTGTTGATAGTGACACGTTCCTGCATAAAAAAACCTTCCTGATAAGATAGCGCCTTGCGTCCATGAGACGGGGGAACATGAAATCATAAACTCCTTGAAAATTGTACATTCAGGTTCGTGCAAAATTTTGCACGAATCATGAGTAATCACAATCACCTTGAAATACATAATTGTTTTGCATATATTATTAAGGATTTTAAAAGTTGTTTTTAATGAAAAAGAGCGGCGCAACGAATCTACTTTATGCTTCTTTCACACGTGCTAGTGAACAGATAATGCTTTTTATTGCATTTTCACGAAATTGCGTCATAAATAAACTAATTTACAGATATTTTTTGAGGAAAATATTATCAATTACTATACCACCCCTTGCTACTAAAAGGAAAAGAGGAAATACTTACGTAATGTTTATGTGCGCAATTAATGCCACATTCGCATTATTGCCACTAACAAAAATAATAAAACCCTGGCTGATGAGGTAGATAGGATAGGATACGATTTGAATTTCAATCTCCAATATACCATCGTCACTTATTAAAGGAGAATGAAGGGCATAAAATTATTCCCACGGTTTTTACTAACCTTCCAAAAGTTAAGATCTAGAGGAGTTCCTCGCCGCCTAACAAGCTGACATTCATCGCAAAATGGAACTCCATGAATGACTGGCTTCATATAATTATCCACTGGGAATTTGAAGGCTCCATCACTATTACACCGCCGAAGCGTCCTTCCCTTGATATTTTTTCCACAACAGCCTAAGCCAGAGTATTTAATTAATGGGTCTCGAAACATGATGAAAATAATAAAGCAATTATTCTAAGAATTCTATTAAACAATTTCAATTTAAATTATCTTTCTTTAAATCACAAACCGAATTAAGATACGGCTGATAAAATTACCTTTAAAAAGCTTACGTAAAGAAAATCCATTTGAAAGGAAATGAATTGGTGAATCAAATTTTGCGCGCTTTCTTTTAAATCAACTGTTTCGAATTCAAAAGTGAATAATTATGCGTAAACAAGACTTTGATCTATGACTCACGATCACGATCTCTATCTGTCATCGTCATCATATCATGGCTTTAATACATATTTCCAAGTCCAATGTCCGATAATATCAAACTTTCAAAAAGATCTGGACCTGCAAGTGTGAAAAAATACAATGAAGTTTGTTTTATATACACTGTCACAAAATTGGATTAAAAGTTATTTAGCGTGTAAGATACATAAACATCGAAATTAAAATTACAGATCATAAGTTATCAATCTATAATTTCAATATTTCATTGGGGCAAAATGTGACAAATTCGTATTTCAACAGAAGGTTGTGTGTGATGCTTTGTAGATATGCCATTTATGCCACCTCAATGCACGAGGGATAGGTGAGAATGTGGAATGAAACTTTTTACATATTCCCGATTTTTCCTTAAAAATCCCTATTTCGCTTTCACTACCCAAGCTGGGCCAGTTTCTTTCCAGTTTCAGTTGCCGTATTATTTTGCAATTTGTATTACTTTTAACTAATTTTTTGCGCCTCTGAATTAATAAAAACGACATTTTAAAATTTTATTTGCGATGTATCTCTCATTTTCTGTTTGACTTTGATGAAAGAGGGAAGCCAAAAATAACTGATTCAGTCAGACTTGAATGGAATTGTCCATTTACAACAACACAATAAATGAAAAAAAATTGATCAACAGCAACGAACTCTAATGCCTAGATGAACAGTTCGATTTAATTACAAAGACGACAAAGAGGTCAGGATCTCATCTGGGATATGCTGCTGTTTTTTTATAAATTCATTCTGAAAACATAAGTAATTGTGCACGCCAGTTCAAAGGTCGGAACCAGAACTTGCAATTTATGGCTATTCATGTTACATATTGGCATTAGGTTTATATTTTTGCATTGTCAAAATAAAATCTAAGAGAAAGGAAGGTTTCACCACAAAAATAATTTGTTTTGGACCGTGAACTTTACATCACTTGTAAAGATGTTTTTTTTTCCTCTTTTACAATTCATTGCTAATTTTTGTAGCCTTCGTTTTCTCAGACGTAAAATCAATTTCAGGTAAATTTGGAACGATTTTTCCGTCCGTTTGTGAATCATCACTCGGACATGAACTGAATATAGGTATATACATTTTTTTGCGATTCTGATTTGAAATGACAACTGATACATCAATTCAGAAATACTTTCAATTAAATAGAAGAGCATCCAATTACTTTATATCCTTTATTCTGTGAAGCCGTTTAGAAATAAACTTCTTCCATAAATCATATTAATTCTAAAGAATCGAGTTTTCATGCGATTTTGAGCATTTGTTGCCAACTCCCTACTAAAGCTAGCTGCTAGATTAATGTAAAATATAAGTAGTGATCATTGAAACTTCATAAAATAAGGAATAATTAATTTGGGAATCATACACCTCCAGATGCTTAAAAATTCTTTGACTTTAAATAATGCATGCAGATTGCCCTCATATTTTTGCAACATTAGATTTCTAAAAAACTGGCATTTATGTATCGATAAACATTTGATTGATCCAGAAATGATGTAATAATGGAGTGATTTCATCGAGAAACTAATTACCATCAAAGTTAAGTTAATCGTGTACTTTAAAATCTTGTTATTCTACACTTTGTCTTGCCCTCATATTTTTGTGACGCACCTTACCTGCATCTCTTGCTTAGACTTTCCATAAGTTATTTAAAGAGGTAAAGAGAAGTGCACACTTTTTTTCCAGAACAAATGTATGTATTGTATCCCATTGAAGTCCCACTTTGCAGTCCCGTCATTTCATACAACTTAAACGGCTTTATAGAGCTTCATATACAGAGTTTTATCTTTTAGGTTATCATACGTATATTCATTCATTTGTCTTCTGTTCCGTCCAGCTACGTTTATATCGGTGCAACAGTTTTATTGCATTGCAAAAATAATGTTAACTAATAAAATAATATATGTGGAAGTGGAAATATATTTTGCTTGCTGTTCCAGGTTCCAGCCAGCAGCAGCGAACCCTTTACGTTAGGTCTAACATGTACAACATCTTCAAAAAAATCCCTCCATTGTGCTTGTGCATACATCCAGTAAGAGTAGAAGATTATATCTCTAGTCTAGCCCTACTAATTCACAAGTAAACGTACTCACATGCCAAAATCCGGGCCAAATACATATATTCGGACTCTCTGAAGTTCTGAATCTGAATAAATCTGTAATCTGCAATTTCAGATTTGTTCACTTCAATCAAACATGGTGTATACATATATGTATGTGCATGTGAAAAGTTTTGCACACATACATGATAACGTGACTACGAGTTAGAAACTTTGAATCTTTATACAATTGGATTTCGATTACTAAGGTTTAAGTTTAATGGTTGAAGTCAAAACTACTTAAAATAACCAGTTTTTCACTCTCTAAAAGAGGCTTTGGCGTAATTAGTTTTCAATCTCATAATTTATACCTTCCACAAAATAAATTATATCTTAGATCGAAACAAAATTCCCGATTTTGTAATATTTGATCTGTCGTCATATTCTACGACGAGTTTCATTCATTTATGCGAGCATGATGAGAAGTTTGCTTGTCACTTAAAATCCCTAATTTAGAGGTGCACGCTATATTTTACTTTAAAAAATTGCTAATAAGCTTTAAGGTAATANGTCAAAACTACTTAAAATAACCAGTTTTTCACTCTCTAAAAGAGGCTTTGGCGTAATTAGTTTTCAATCTCATAATTTATACCTTCCACAAAATAAATTATATCTTAGATCGAAACAAAATTCCCGATTTTGTAATATTTGATCTGTCGTCATATTCTACGACGAGTTTCATTCATTTATGCGAGCATGATGAGAAGTTTGCTTGTCACTTAAAATCCCTAATTAAGAGGTGCACGCTATATTTTACTTTAAAAAAATTGCTAATAAGCTTTAAGGTAATATGCCGGCCGGTTATCTATCTTTGTCTGTCTGCACTACTCTTACCTCTTTCCTTCTTCTTTCCAATTTGCTTTTTTCCCTTTCCTTCCACGCCACAAAAGAAAATGTATGTATGAATGGAATGATGGTCATGTTCTAGTATATTCTAATCCCAAAGATATATACTCTCTCGTGTTACTTGAGGTTGTATCGCGTCGTTCAGTTCAGTTTGTCGTGCGGGTTGTGTGAGTGTGTTTGAGTGACGACGGTCTTTTTGCCCTATTCCCACCATACTGTTTTTTATTGATACGTGCAAACGTGC
>JAHZMX010001130.1:0-15779 GCA_027743895.1 Seira musarum | reverse complement strand
CTTAAACCCACATTATATTGAAGGAGTGAGAGGGGAGATCTTATTTAATGGCAGAAGGAAGCCCGAAGGCTTTAGAGAGACTGGATTTTTGCATTGTTTGAATGGAAGCACGTACAGGGAATCACTCCAAGTAATTTTCCACTTCCATAATGATATTATCTCTCGAATAACCAGTCTTTCACACTGTTTCACCTATTTTATGAAGGAAATTGCTTCTTTCCTCTCCCATCGCACTGGCACTGAAGAAAAAAAGTGAAATGTCAAACTCAAACTGCGAATGCAAATAAAAGTCTGTGGTGTTTCGAGAGAAGTGAGGTGAGTAATGCATTGTGTACATTGCTCTCTGACTGTCGAAGAGAATGAATGAACCAACCAAACCAGTGAAGGTCATGTTTGAATAAGATGGAATCAGAGAATCGAGTAGATTTCCCCTATTCCCAAATTGCCTTAATTCTTATCTCCTATTATCAATAACACTTTTTTTCCTTTACGTACTTGTACGGAAATAGTATGTGTGTCGAAAAAAATGGTTCTGGAACACAACATTTCCTTGTGTTGTGGCTGCTAATTTGTCATTGGGGAATCGATTTGATTGTATCCAATCAACTCTTATTCTATTGAACAGACTGAAAAGGAAAATACACAATGTCAGATGCGATTATTTTTCCACAGAAAGTTTAGTGAATAGAAAAAAGGTCAACTGGGCAAAAGTTTGATGAAGTAGAGTTAATTATTTTAAGGCCGAATGTTGCCTTATGCCTGAGCAAAAAAAAAGTTTTCACTAAAGATTCTTTTTTTTCTTGTTCATGCATAGGTACTCACGAAGAACAAGTCATTGTTGTGTGGTTTGGTTTGGTTTTGTAATGTAACATGTAATGATGTGGAGTTGGAGAAAGTCAATTCTTTTCTTTCAGTAAATGAAAACATCCCCAAAGGCCTGTCCATTCATGTCACGCAGAGTATACATACGTATGAGTGTGTATGTAACACATTTTGGCTTGGCTTGACTTCTAGACTTGCTAAAAGCATTATCATGGTTCTCTCAAGTTGTTAGAAGTTCTACTTAAAAAGTTACCCTTTTCGGGCGACCATTTGTCTCGTTCCAGGAAAAGGGGTCTTATAAGCCTTTAATTTACTTCAGAGCTGGAAAGGAATATTATCCCACATCATTCCTCTTACACTTCAAAAAAACGAAGGGGCAAAAAGGTGAAACACGTCGAAAGAAATGGACTCCTTCGTGGTTACAACTTTTAATGGTTTGTGGTTGTGGCGAAGGCCTTGTCCGTGTGGGCAAGGTTATATATTTAGGTAGGCATGTCGCATTCTTCATTGAATCTCCATTCTTCCAAAGACCTCACTGGAAGGCAATTAGACTGCCAGAATTTTTTTTATCAGGGTACGTTAGCCATTAAAAGTTTTTTCTGTATTCCCGACTTGAATTAATCTTATGAGAATGCATTCTCGCAAGTCTCGTAAGATCTTTTTGGGAAAATGAACGAATCTCATTATCTTGTTCCTGTTCCTACAACTCATGCTGCTTTCGAAAATGATCCACATAGACAGGTAATAACAAAAGGCATTAAAAAGGAAAACTTAAATGTGGTTTAACAACTTCCTACAATGACAGCACTGTACTTACTATACGAGTGATTTTATTCATACTTGATTTGCATTATAAGCATGTATGTGTATGTCTTCTCATGCATAACTTTTTCTGCGAATCTTTTTCCATTTTTTAAATCCGATTTTTGTTTGCAAAATCTCCAATTCTTTTCAGCGTCAAAACGACATCATAAAACGGGAGATATATTTGAATCCATGCAAAGGTAAAAGTATATATCCTTCGTATTTGATATACGGCACGTCTCCATCTTGAGCAATTTCTTCAAAAACTTCTTTTTTCTTGTGAAAGGAAATCCCTTGAAGACGGAAAAAAAATTATTGCTCAAAGGAAGGAAAGTACCTATCTTCCATGTGAGTCGTGTCGTATCATTGCATGCACGAAAGTCACTATTGATCCGTTTATTACAAATGGGAAGTCCTTCTGGGAAGTATGAAACGTATGAATGATGCAATTTTTGAAGACAAAAAAGGTGACAAGAGAAATATCAAATGCGTACCAGAGTGGTGGGTGTCATCGTCATCGACATTCTTTCAATTCTACGGAGAGAGTGAATAAGACGTGCATCTAGTTATTCAGGGAATTTTCAGCTCACTTCAAATGTCAAGTTAAACTGCTCTTACGTGTCATATTTCATTGTGCTTTGCTAGCTGGAGCAGACACACATCCATTCCATACGTCAATCGAATGGGAATATGTAAAGCATATAAGGTATAAATCAAATTCAGACTTCGTTTCTTCTAGTCATTTGCAGAATTTCACTTTGCATGTTGACGTTCTCAATTTTCCAAATTGAGTCGGTTAAAAATGAATTTTTAAAAGCATGTGCCTTTTCTCACTCACTTTATTGTTCAAAGGGTTGCCGTACCTATTTACAGCTTTTGTCTTTGGTCTCTGGTCTTACTAGCATTTGAAACGATTTTGGATTCGCTTCAAAAATGAAGTTTTCTGCTCCAAACTTGCCCTTTACCGTGATGTTTTTTATGTGGAATGCGCCAAAGTGTCTCAGTCAATGCATGTTTTTGAAAACTTGTGAAAGCGGTCACCAACAGGAGGACACATGAATACAGCGGTGTTTGTGAGAGTGCAGAAGACTGTAGGAAATAAAGTACCTGGTGACCTGGTTTCTCTTAATCATGTATATCCTCTTGATACTTGAACGGTGGCTCAAAACACGGAATCATGAAAACTCGTTAACGTTAAATAAAGATCTCTTTGCTTAATGAACGGTTGCTGACACAGTTATGTTATGCTTTTGCCTTTCTCACAATTAAATTGAAATGGTTTGAGCGTGAATTTCGGGAGGCTTATCTATCCACATTTAGTTCAGAGAAAACGCATTCCAGCAAATCCGACTCATTTTATGATGTTTGAAAATAAGTGGCTTGAATTTTTTAATCGAGATTTTCTATAGCTCTTTTTAAATAGAACTCTCATCCTCATCTCGTTGAAACACTTGAACTGAGAATGATAGCGATGAAAGTACCCAGAACTTTTTGTAATACATAAGTCGAAATAGTAAAATAAAATCTGGACCGCTCCACTTTCCATTACTTCATATAAATTGAAGTTCTATTAAAAACTGGAAGGTGTGGCTGAGCAGGCTTCGTGCCATAATCGTAATATAGGTATGTTTGATGGCTGTTCCGTGGATATAAATGTGAGCAGATCGTAAAATGATACAAGTCATAACTTTTTCAAAACCAGTTTCTACAAATTAACATCTCTTGTTCATGTTGGGGAGTTTAATTACATTTTTCGTACAGAAAATACTACGATCCCAAAATCATACAAGGATATTTCAGCAATGCATTAATTTTATCCACTACAAAATTATTAAATAACTTTATGATACATAAAATGTTATAGTGTCAAAAGGATAGTTTTTCACTAAATGCGCGAAAAAATATTTTTATAGTTGGCCAGAAACGATGTTGCTTTCCAGTTTTGAAAAAGTCGAAATCCATCCAAGGGCATTGGTAAGAGGGGTTAGCAAGCCAAACATCTTCCTTTGATGGCTACTGGTGGAGCATGGCCCAGTGGATGAAATCTCTCTTTAAGAGTTCTGTGGTTCAGGTTCATGGGACTCTGAAAATCAATGTTTTTGATAATTAATTCCCACAATATACGGCTGTGTTGTGTTACTAATTAAGTACAAAGTAATTATAAAGTTACCGTCTCACTCGCTCCCAACATGATCACTAAAATCAGAGTTATGGTTATGATGGAACGTATTAGTCTCATAATGAAGTCCGTTCTCATGACTTGAGAGATTGTTTTATTCTAAAAAAATTATAATTTTCTCCAGTGCTACTCGCTCGTACTCACAGCGATTCCAATTCCAATGCTTACTTGAATACGTCAACATTGGTTTCACTGTATTTAGGCTGAGTAACAACAATAAAACTGTTTTTTAACTTGAGGTTCAGTCAAAGAAAAATATGTTGTGACTGAAATGTCGAAAAAACTTTTACAGTCAAACAAGAAAGAATCAATGACTTTATATGTACATGTATTTTAGACAGTTTACCAGCCTAAATATTTTGCGTAGGAAAGAAGCAGCTTCTGATAGTTCGGCTCAGAGTTACATATCGTTATCACTTTATTATTGCCACTGTATAGCTTTTAAAGTTTATTGTTTGAGCTGATTTTATTACGGAAATGAATGACGAGATTTGTACATTTAAGTGCATTTAACGATGCTTTTTGCTCTTTTTTAATGACGACTCTAAACTGCTCTATGGTGTACTTACGTAATCAGAATGGGGTAATGTGGGTCCAATTCCTTAACGTGTTAGCTATCATAGGAGTGCATACTTTCATTTAAAAGACGCGTATTTACCTGATATTTTCATTTTAAATTTTTATGCTTTAGGTTATTGAAAAGCTCATATTTTTTTATGCAACTCACGATGGAGACCGCCCAAGTGCAAGTTGACGATCCTGTTCAAACTATGGCAAAATTGTAGCAATGCATGACTTCATGCAAATTGCAAAAAAAATTGCAAGTTTAACTTTTTCGGATTTTTTAAATAAGATTTTACATAGAAAAATTAAAGTGAGCAAAGGGGGAAAAGCAGTTCTCATTGAAAAAATTATTAAAATAAAGTCATGATTTTTTGCCTTGCTTTGCTCACCTCCCATGTAAAACTGTAAAACCGTATTTTTTTAAAAAATCCGAAAAAGTGAGCCTTGTAATTTTTTGCGATTTCTCGGAATTGTTTTGGCGTTGGGTCCAGCCACTTTGTAAGGAGTCATGCATTACTATGGTGACAATTTTGCCAAAGTTTGAACGGGATCATAGACTTGCATTTGGACGGTCTCCATCGTTAGTGCGCGTACCATGTCAGTACCGTACTTGTTTGCGAGCTATCAAATTACATTCATCATGATTTTCATTTTCATCTAAAGCAGAGTGAGTTACTTGTTCTTTTGAAAAGGTAGATAAATCAATAACTACGAAATCCATATTCACTCCCCTCAATATCAGTACTTTAAACATAAGATGATGGAAATGAGTGCACCTCCAAAATCCTTATTTTGACGAAGACAAGGAGAATGGTGTTCCATTTCATTCAATTACTCAAGCAAAAAATTCAATTAGCCCAGAATCAGAGAAAATGTATCTGCGTTGAACGAATTCGAGCCACGCATAGTAATAAAATAATGATCGTAGTGACCTTTCATCTTTCTCCATTGTCTGCTAAATAGATTCCTTCTCCTGCTCTTGACTTTCCTGGAAAATTATACATTTCGCTTACTACACTACTCTCTTAGAATAAAGCACAATCATTCCTTAGACAGAAGGTGTAATTTTGTCTGATCAAAAAGCCAGGTCTTCCATTCTTATGTCTTGGGAATGCATTAGTTACGATAATGGTAATAAATAAAGTTATAAAATTATAATGACCCCATCATATTGCCTAAAAAAGTAGCAGATAATTCAAAATCTTACACGTTATACTTTTTCAGAGAATTCGAAAGTTCCTGCTGCTGAAAATATTTCGTTCAAAGTATCCTATCCGAAATCCGAAAGTGTCACAAGATGTGATCGTTACAAAGATGGATTTTGAGACGTTCCTGTTTTCCCACGGGAACACACAAAACGCGACATGACTGTGACTGTGACCGACCATACACACCGAGCAAGAAGTCAATGAAATATGTATGAATATATCATAAGGAATAAAAGGCAAAGATCACAAAAAAAATGCCAAAGTATTTATTTTTTATAACCGATATTGGCAAAACTCATATATTTTATGCTCGAGTTGCTAAAATATGACAAGGTTGAATATAAAATGGGAGATTGTGTGACCGAAAAATGAACAAATGGGACTCCTGAAAGCATAAAACGTGAAAAAGTACACATCCAAGGAACGGAATCGGAAAGCGAATTCCCAAAGGAAATCAATGACTACGGCGAAGTTCAGAAAGTTGGAAGGAAATACAAGGATGATGTGTGTAAAATGCATTTCGCATTCTAGATGATATGCATCGCTTTGAATACAAAAATCTCGCCAAAACCCGTTTTGCAAAAACGAAGGTCGCAAAAAAAAATAAAAAAGAATCATCAAATGCAACTTCCAACGGATATAATTGTAGGAAATGAACATTTTAAGGCACTTTTTTGTTTACAAACTGGTGAATGTTGAAAGTCCAATATTGGTAGGGCTCTGCGCTAAACTGAAAACGATCGACACTGAAAAGTTGTTTGCTTCTGCTTCTTCTGATCCTCATCAATTCATCATCATCATCATCATCATTACTATCACGTTTAAACTGATCTTAATCTACAGGGATATGGGTATAGCTTGAAAAACAGGAAGGGTAGGTACATATACTGTGAATGTGGCCCTCGTTTATAACACCGGATACCGCAAAACATCGACACCAAACGTAAAAACAGGAAATTACAATCTGAAAATTGCTTTGATGTAAGCAAAAAAAANCGGATATAATTGTAGGAAATGAACATTTTAAGGCACTTTTTTGTTTACAAACTGGTGAATGTTGAAAGTCCAATATTGGTAGGGCACTGCGCTAAACTGAAAACGATCGACACTGAAAAGTTGTTTGCTTCTACTTCTTCTGATCCTCATCATCATCATCATCATTACTATCACGTTTAAACTGATCTTAATCTACAGGGATATGGGTATAGCTTGAAAAACAGGAAGGGTAGGTACATATACTGTGAATGTGGCCCTCGTTTATAACACCGGATACCGCAAAACATCGACACCAAACGTAAAAACAGGAAATTACAATCTGAAAATTGCTTTGATGTAAGCAAAAAAAAAGACCCAAAACTCTGATGAAGGACTCTACAGGAATTTCCCTTTCTCTTTATCCTTCTATTTCTGTCGGTCCTTGGGTTTTGAGTTTTGAGGGGAACTACACATGATACATCAGTTTGCTCCAGACCCGAAACCGATGTTTTTTATTTCAACTGGATAAAGTTTTTATCCGACCAAACCATCATCCGTGGTTTGCTCAAGTATCAACTAACAGCACTAGTGAAAGTATATTGAAGAGAGATTGTTTTTAAACAAATTCTGAAACTAAAACCAAATTGGAAAACAATTTTACTCATGGACTACTCTTAACATTTCGTGTTGCTGTGTGTAGGACAAAAGTGGTTTGTTTTTTAAGTAGAATTCTAAAACCGGAAGTATTTTTATTTTACAGCTTTCATTCAGCAACAAACTAGGGCTATTTGCATATAGGTACAGAGTTGAAATTAAAATATTACATTTGATCCGGAAGGTTGAGATGCTGCATAGTGAGTTACCTACTCGGATATTTTGCAACAAGGCTTCTTGTCAGAGATCGGATGGACAAAAAAGTTAATTCCTAAGTATTTAGTTCCCTTTGCCCAATTTTACAAAGTTTTCCTTCCTTCATTATTGCTGAATCATGTCTGATGTCATCATCAACATCGTAGTTAAATCCTTTCTAAACTTACATTTGGCGACATGCTTTTTATGCTGAGCAGTACAACCTTGAAAATATTTCAAGAGAAGAGGAGCTAATGCTAAAATATGCTAATTTGGCCCGTTCATGGTTCCCCAACCAAGAGTTTTCCTTTTTCAAAGGAGAAGACATAGAAGGTCTCATGAAACTGAACCGGGACTTCGCTTTCTGCTCGTGTTCCTAATGCAGAATGTCAAGATCAAAAGAAAACAATATGAAAATTTTCCTCCTGAACGAATCTTGGTCTTGGAAAAAATTTACTTTGAACATATAAGGCTTTTTATATGCATTTACAAGGCTCATATTATTATTTGGTCTTTTTATGAATTGGTTCAAGGGCAGCACACAAAAAATCTACGACATTTGTGTTATGTCACGTTTTGTTGCAAGCGAGTAAAACTGTCATAATGAACCTACTGAAATAATAATAAAGTCTAATTATGGATTTTCATTTAATGTTCTCATAATTTTAAAAGTTATCGACATTTGAAATGCTTGGAGAGCTCGTCCGTGTTATACATACTTGCATAATTATTAGCCATGACCTTCGACAATGTCAACATAAAGTAAATCATGGACCAGAACAGAGAGGAATGAAAATGAAACGTTACTTCAATGGTCGTTCGTTCACTCCGTATTCATGTTTGTTCAAGTGTTGTAATTTAATGAAGAGTAACAATGTCCAAAACTGTATAGAACTGAATTAAAACATTGACATTGGAGTAACATAGATATAAATTGAGCAGTATGACCTACATATTTCACACGATTTTAAGCGTCAGCAAAAATCTGGTCTGCGAGTTTACTTCAACCTTGGTAGTCCTTTTGTGAGGGCTGTCGTATTTTGTGCCAATAGATCCTCCTACAAGATGTAAATCGTCGTTTAAAAGTATTCTTACACACACACATTAACGTATTCTGGAGAAGAAAAAATACCAATATTATTTTTTCCCATTCCTCTACTACAACATGGAAATCATACTGCAGGCATAACAGAAATTTGTGTGGTTTGATCATGATCATGCACAACTACAAGCAAGCTTAAAGTACTTATTATTGTAATAGTAATTTCAAAGAAAGTAGCTTTACGAAACGAAGACTTTTTTAAAGCAAAGATCAATAAAAGATGTATTTAAACTGAAAATGTCCCTCCAGACGTTACATTATTCGGCACTTTGTGTAACTCAGTGTGTAAATATTATTTTTATTGGCCTGTGCAACTCCTTTATAAAACTCTACATTGCCCTCTAAAGTAAACCAAAGTCTACGAAATATCAAAGCCGCGCACACACACACATCACATTACTGTTCGCCAGTCGTTCGTCAGTGTGGTATCACAAATGTTCGAATTGGATTCTCCGGAGTCAATTTCCAAGCACGAGCTAAGCCTTTTTATTGCTTATTTACCAAACATAAAAAACCTTTGTAAAAATAGAAAGTACGGAATTGTACTGGAGAAAAAGGGATGTGCATTAAGATTATAAAAGGCTTCATCCGTATGGCGGCAACCAGTCGGTTTCCTATTGTTTATTGAGGGGACACAAGGTGACAATCAGTCCGACACTTGGAAAACGCTGAGGGGAACTAGCGAAAACTAATTTTTCAATAAAAAAGCCACTGCATGTACTGGAATAAACAAAATGGAAGAAAAAAATGCACAAAAAATAAAATCCCGCATGAATACTATAGGACGCAAAGAAGATTACTTGAAAGGAAAACAAGTGGAAGCCCCAGGGAAATCATCCACGATTCGACCATGTTGATTTCATTTTGAGATCGAGAAAGTATTGCTTTGAGTAAAAGGATATAATATATAAGAATACCACCTTGCAACCCGCATCTTCCTTTTTGTTATATGCAAAAGAAGCCAATACGTCCTGCAGAGTGTAAGCATGTGGTCATATGAGAAATGGTCGTGCACATTCCTCCGGGAAACGTTGTCGTTGTCGGTGTGTTCGCCCTGCTTTTAAGAAAAAACTTTGGACAGTTTGACTGCGGCTAGGGTCTTCTTTTCTTGTTCAAACACTGTAAACTAAAAATATAGAGACTGAAAAAGCTACCATCGATGTCGCCGTTAGAACTACTTAAAACTGGACTTTTGTCTCCTGCTAAGGTATGCCTAATTTCTGTAACTTGGTAGACCACCAAAATTCATAGAATTTTTTTTTGCTGAATGGAAGACCAATCAAGTATTGAAACGTATTTACACATTCCTCCCACACAATTTTAATAATTCATAGATTCCTATTGCAGTTGGACAAAAAGAAGTGGGTCAACTAACTGGAAACTTGTAATCAGCGTAGGAAAATACCAAGAACATCTTTCCATTTTCATTAATAATGAAGCAGTCTGTTTCAATCCACTCTCAAATATCATCCTTCAGAAATTCAAGAATAAGTTTTTTTCTTCCACATAACTCAGACGTAGAATCTGTAGGAGAAATGTTTCGGAGCATCTTTGTGAAGAAAATCTGCGAAGGAAATATTTTTCAAGTTGGGTGAACCACAGGTGAATATTACAAAGTAATTCATAGATTCCTATTGCAGTTGGACAAAAAGAAGTGGGTCAACTAACTGGAAACTTGTAATCAGCGTAGGAAAATACTAAGAACATCTTTCCATTTTCATTAATAATGAAGCAGTCTGTTTCAATCCACTCTCAAATATCATCTTTCAGAAATTCAAGAATAAGTTTTTTCTTTCACATAACTCAGACGTAGAATCTGTTGGAGAAATGTTTCCGAGCATCTTTGTGAAGAAAATCTGCGAAGGAAATATTTTTCAAGTTGGGTGAACCACAGGTGAATATTACAAAGTGCTTTTGTGAATTCATTTCCCAAAAAACATACCTACATGGTAATGGATCTCTAGCGCCCACTTTAAAAATAATTTTTTTTTCAAAGAAAATCCTACCCACCAGCAGTATGCAGTATTCGACTCTTAGTAATGAGTACAAGAGAAAAACCGTACCGTGAAATGTAAATATAGTAAATGTAAAAGACCTTCTTTTACGAAGAAGGAAAACAGATTAAGTACCTAAATATTTTTCTTCACAATCGTCAACCTTCGCATATGGAACTCAATTTTGGAAATGCATGAAGCGTTCCAAGCGAAGACGATTAGCATGTAGGTGATGTGTTCTGCCAAACAGAAGTTGTTGACATATACACGGCTCAAAAACGCTTTTTTGATGGTTGCTTGCAGCACGAAACAAACATTTCAATTCAATGAACGCTTTGCAACATGCTCCAGTTAACTAGTAGACACGGTTCTTGCCAATTGCAAAACTTTGACTAATTTGAAAAAAATAAAACTTTTCCTTGGATTAGCATTCCGTTTGAGTAAGAGAAATGTGATTGATCAATCTCGTTGTGAGAAGAAAGTTTAAATTGAGTTTTTGATAAGTAAGGAAAGTTTTTGCATTTCCGACTCAATACTTTTGGATGATATACGTACAACCATGTCAGTGCTATCATTCTTCTTGGGAAAGTTGAAACAATCAGAGTGATGATGATATATTTTTTTTAAAGAATATCACTGCGAATTACGATATCTAAAGCTGTTATCCACTTTGGACTTGGAGGAGCATCCAATCAAATTTCGTGGCTGTCGGAATAAGAATAAACCACTTTTGCAGAATAGCATTTACTCTTTGAAGAAATTTTTGTGGTAAGGGAAGGGACTATCGTCGCACATTGCGTTTCAAGCATAAGGAGATAAAGGAAAGAAAACCTGTTCACTCAAGTGAAAGGTGGATTGTTGCTATTTGTCTCCTTTCATGTTTTCCGTTCCCTTTTTTATTCATCCTTCCATCATCCCTTCAAAGTAGCTTACACTTTTAGGTTCGTTTTTCCTACAATTTGCTGGCATGCTCACATGATTGAGCTTTCCAAAGCGCACGCATTTATGTATTAAAGCCTTTTTATTATGTATATAGATGAACCGTTTTAGTGAACTAATATTGCTTTTATCTGTCCATTTGTCCGTGTCTTGAAAAACTTGAATACCAACTTGAACTATATCTTCATGCAGGCACTCAATACAAAGTGATTTTGAGAGAGAAAGTGCGAAAAAAAGATCATAGTATTCCAATAATACCTCGAATTTCTGAAGTTGAAACTATCCGAGCAATATTAGCTGACTGAATTCTTTTACTTCGTATTATCTTTATCTTCAGCTACGTATCTATAACTGCTTTTTTTCCAATTCAATAGACAAACCGTACTAAAGATAGATAAAATGACAAGTATGAAAA
Organism: Seira musarum; assembly: GCA_027743895.1. NCBI lineage: Eukaryota > Metazoa > Arthropoda > Collembola > Entomobryomorpha > Entomobryidae > Seira > Seira musarum. The sequence goes on along the minus strand of JAHZMX010001130.1, from coordinate 3,928 downwards.
AGTTTTTCAATGCAAGACTAGTCCATGTACCTCAGTCGTTCCACTTTACTTTGTTCTGTTTCCGGTTTCAGCAGGTTTGCTGTTAATTTTTAAATAAATACGAAAAACCTTTTCCTCGCAAAACACATTGTACTGCATACGAAGGTTTTTTTTTTGCAAACAAAACATGATTTTGGTGAATGCAACAAACAGCAGCTGGAAAATAATGTGTTTCTCTGTTTGAATAGCCTGCAAATTGACTTTAATACAAAGCAGGTAATATGCCCTCCTCATGAATTCTCACGATAATTACACGGAAGAGTGGGAGAAAAAGAAAGCCAAAGGGTCCAGAAAATTTTCGAGTGACGTGACGACGTGTGTCCTGCCTTCTCTGCGTGCCCACATGAACCATGGTGTGTGTATCAAAACTTCTAGCCCTGAATTGAGGACGCAATCTGTTCCTCCCTTTTAATATGATTTGGTTGTGAGAGTCCTCCACTTTCAGAAATGCAATCCCTATGTACCAACACCAAGTCAATAAATGNAGAGTGGGAGAAAAAGAAAGCCAAAGGGCCCAGAAAATTTTCGAGTGACGTGACGACGTGTGTTCTGCCTTCTCTGCGTGCCTACATGAACCATGGTGTGTGTATCACAACTTCTAGCCCTGAATTGAGGACGCAATCTGTTCCTCCCTTTTAATATGATTTGGTTGTGAGAGTCCTCCACTTTCAGAAATGCAATCCCTATGTACCAACGCCAAGTCAATAAATGCCTTAGCCAGTGTCATATTTTTACTGAGCTAAACTCAATAAATTTGAGAGCACCTTCTACTTTCCTCTATCCATTAAGAAGGAACCACTACCACTACCATCGACATTTGGAACAGACATGCCACAAAGTTTGCTTCATGAACTAACAGTAACTAAGTCATTTAATGGCACTGTCACCTCTAAAACAGAGTTTTATGTCCCCTTGCACACGCCATACTCTATGTGGCAAGCATTTTATATTATATCCCAAAATAGAAAATTTAATTTGTTTAGTGTTTTAACACTCATTATGCTGGTTTTTGATGTGGACTTATTTTCGTGGAGAAAGAAAAGATTGACGTCAATTTAGTGTTAAATGGAAGTTTGTATGGTGTAAAATGATGCAATTTAGTGTGACATGAATTTTTCTTACTGGAAAATTTTGTTACCGCTGTTTCATGCACGAGCTGTGCTGTGACAAAAGTTTTTATGGGGAATTAGTCAAGCCTCTTCAAGAGTTTTATCGTTGAATTGGGGATTTACTTCGGTAATTTAGAATCTTTGAAGGAATGGTTTTATATGTAAGGCTTATATTCTATTGTTCAATCGTTACATGAACGACAGAAAGGTGAATAAAAGGACAAACAGCATCGAGGGAAATTAAGAAATCGCTAATTGCATTATTATATGTTCAAAAAAAGTTTTAATCGTGTTGAACCATTGAAGTGAAAACTATAGTTGTTTGCCTATTCCGCATTTTACATTTGTGATATTACGCTTTTTGTTCTTTTTCTTTTGTCAGCGTCTGGTTGCGACTTTTATGGATTTCCCGGTAAAAAACAGATCTATTTGGGCTCCAATAAACGTAGGTACACAAATCGTTAGAGGCGGTTTGGGCCTGTAGTGTTCTACATTTTATTGTCTTTTCTGTATTCCTTTATTGATCATCCTCATGCAATATTACGCCATTTCATTTTGCTCCGTATTCTGAATTCGAGCAAGAAAGCTTAGAACTGCAGTTAGGCAACCAAAAAACACATTTTCAAAATGTTTTCTGGTGAAAAGAACATGGTTTCCTTTGAGACCTTCTTCTGGGTAGGCAACTTACATAATTTTCAAATGTGCCCTATCTTTGTGAACTTCTTCCTGCTTGCTAGTTGCTCGCACGATAGGAGACCGAAGCACGCGATGCAAGATAGATATCCTCTTGCAAAAAAAGAAATCACAATAGGCATTTTTCAAGATAAAGGAAATATATACTCGATTTTCGCCAACCAATAAAATTCGAAAGTCCTGCTTGCTAGTTGCTCGCACGATAGGAGACCGAAGCACGCGATGCAAGATAGATATCCTCTTGCAAAAAAAGAAATCACAATAGGCATTTTTCAAGATAAAGGAAATATATACGCGATTTTCGCTAACCAATAAAATTCGAAAGATCAAATAAAGCCTGGAGACAACGGTCTGGAATAACGTGAGACAACATTCTCAGGTTGAGAAAATAATGTGCCCAAAACTGTGACAAATTGCCATTGTCTGTGGCTTGTCCTATCTTGCAAAAGTCGTCTTGAGTCAAATCTCTCTACCTGTTCTTCCGTCAGCACCAGAAAAGTAATCCGTGTACATGTATTATTATTACAGTGAGAGGGACACATTTTCAACTTATATTTTACATTTTGTCCTACTTCCTCTCTCCTCTTTGAGTAACGATAACATTTGGTGAAATCACCAAGCAGAAAATATTCCCAAATGAACTGAAAATAAGTAAGTACAGTACAATGTGTCTACTTATGCAATGCACGCAAAGAAAAATTGCTCAATTCTATATAGACTCGAATGCAGATGACTGGATGGATTCCTCGTTCTCGTATTTTGTTGCGGTTTTATAGTGCTTTCTCGATGAACGATGAATTTCAGCTCATTTTTACGGTTGATGAGCTCTGAGTGAATTTAGGTGCCTCATAGTTCCATGTTGGGAAATGTAATACGAGCAAGTGAAAGTCAAGTTGCATTATCATCATGCTGTCAGCAGCTCTTTCCCACGAGCTCTTGTGGAAATCTATTGCAGACACATATTGTGTTGTGTTTTCGAACGAGTTTTCTATAAACTTTGTTCATTGTTCCGACATCTACAAATGCTCCGTTTCATATCACATCTATAGGCATGCAAATTATATTATTTTTCATGAGATTGCAAAAAAAATTGTATTGCAAAATCGGCATGTCAGCAACGCAGCTTTGTGCTATTAAACCAAAGTTATCGTTCGAGCAAATTACTTTGTCGACAAATATTTTTTTAAACAGCAGTTTCATTTCATTTATAGTTTCATATTACAGTCTATCAGACAAAATAACGAGAGTCCTTTGAAAGCCCACACGAATCTATTAATATCCGCAGTATCCAACAACGAAGGATTGTGCAATTAAACGAAGACATAGCAAGTCGAAAATAGAGCAAAAAATTTCCCAATCATCATCATCACCATCATCATGACATCTATCAGGTAGAACAGAAGAGTGGCTCGTAATTAATCCAACAAAAAACTCAATTATCATCTCTATTCTTCTATCAATCGTGTAAAAATATAAGCATAGCTTGGATATAACTCAAAAAGCTAAAGCCCCACAAAAAGAGATGATTGAAACCATGAAGTAATACTTAATTTTCTACACACCCGAATTTTTGTCGTTTGATTAAACAGATTACTTGGAATCTGCACAGGCGTTGTTGGTCGATTCGATTCTCCAAGTGAAAGGACTTTGTGGTTGCCTAATCCTTTTCATTGGATTGCATCACTAATCTAATTCTAAACTTTAGGATTCTTTCTACGAATCAATTTAATTTCCTGGCCATAGAAATGGCATAGTTTCGAAATCGGTGTGAGTATGGGGAATGGGGGCAATGCGAGATGTCCAGACTTCACACTCCCTACTTATACCATAACGACATGCAAAATCTTTGCAAAGTCTATTTAAATTGTAAATTAGCCCAAAACTGCATGCGAAACTGCGCGGACAAGCATTCTTACTTCACTACAATTTAGAGGAATACATTTTTAGAAAACTATTTTCTCTTATTCTACTTAGATGTACCAGAAAGCAATAACGAGCTACGAACTATTAAAATTTCGGGATGTTGCTCATTTCAGACTCTTCCCACGGACGTTTCAATATATAAAAAATTCAGAGATTTTTTATCA
>JAHZMX010001129.1:0-20740 GCA_027743895.1 Seira musarum | reverse complement strand
TATCGATCGGACAGACGGTCACATCAATCTCAATACTCGCTTAGCTACGCTCAGCTACGTAATAATCATAATTTAGTAAAATTGTTACATAATATCTCTTAATCTCTGTAATCAGCTACGCATCGTTATATTGTAGCCTAGCACGCTCATTTTCTTTCACCAATGAAAATGAAAACTCAACTCAAGGTTTCAAACGGGTTGGAAAAAAATGCGCTCCTGAAGTGCAGATTGAGTGAAAATGTGACTTTTGCAATGTGCTCGCTCAGAGATGGAATATGTTTGGAAATGGATTGGATAAAACAGTGGAGATTGATGGAAAAAATAAAATTGAATGAAGATGTTTTTTAAGAAGAACAAAAAAATTCATGTAAAAATATTTATTTTTGCATATTAAAAAACATCATAATTTGTTTTAATGATTGACCTTACTATAAATTCATCATGGATATCTGAAATCATATTTCATTTCATTTCATTTAGTTGCACAGCAAAAGAATTTGACTACGGCGGGGTAATATGAAACATCTTCATTCTTTCATTCGTTAATAAAATGGAAGTCCTCATCAAAGTCCTCCTCCTCAGCCTTCGAGATTGACTTGGCTTCCTCACCAGCGCTGCTATTGCCGCCACCGAAGAGAGCTATCAATCCGGAAGCGAGAAGACGGTTCAAAGTGGCCAGAACGAAGAAGAGGAGACTGAAGACCATCACTTGCTGGAAGAAGCCCCTTACTCTAGCGCCAGGTGTTTCAGGTGTACGGTCCTTATTCTTCTGGTCCTTCTCGACAGCACCGTCACCTTCACCATCGCCTTCAGCTTCATCCGAAGTACGGAAGTCTGCTTGTGAATCCCCTTCGTCAGAGAGTTCAGACTCCGTGATCTGATCAGCCACCTCTGCTTCGGCTTCATATTCCTTCTCAGCTTCCGCTTCCACTTCACACGGTTCGGTTAGAGGAGGGACGTTAGCATTCTCCTTTTCCTCTTGAGGGTCACGATACTCACGATCATAATCCTTCTTGTCCTCATCTTCGACTTCCACTGATGGCGAAGATGGAGATCTTTGCGGCGGGGCTGGTGATCGGGAGGTTGATTGCTTCTTCCCAAGCTTCTTCTTCGACTTGGACTTTTTCCTCTTGTCCTTCTCGGGGGTTTTGGGCTTGCCACTGGCAGCAACACGATCGGGTGTATCCCCTCCCGGATTCGGACTACTGTCACCGTCCTTGGTCGGCTTCATGGCGGAAGTGATTGTTTGAAAAACCTCGTTAAAGAATTTTAAAAAATAACTGCGTACTCACTTTTTTCAATCAATAAAATTCTTCTCAAAAACTTCGATCACTTTCCAATTCTACTCGACATTCGGATTCGAGTTTTTCCAGTCCAAACAAGCTTACTGGAATATCTTTCAGCAGCACATGCATAATAATTTCTGTATCGGAATTCCAGTTTTTTAAATGATGTAAGATAATCCATAGAGACGAAGAATTATCTCGTTTTTACAACAACGATTAGATTACCGTTACAACATGCGCGTATATTACCAATCCAATCCGTGATCATCAAATTCCAGAAGTTCAGACAGGAAAAATGAGGTCGTCTCATCTCATCTTACCCCTGGCCTAATTAAACAAGTAAAAAATGAAACATTCCAGATTCCTTTACATTAAAATTAAAGTAGATGCAAACTAAAAAAATAATTTTTAATGATCGGGTCAGTTATGTAACGGAATTTGTGACTGTGACAGTTTTTTCCGAAAGTTCTGGCATTACCAACGTCTTCAAAATATAAATACAACTATTCCATTAAGTAGAATACCTTCACATTCCAAAATAATTTTAGCATTTTGATGCATTTTGCAATTAAAAATAACGGTAAAAAATCACAATTGAATTCCTCCATAATCCCAATCCCAAGTTTTAATTTTTGCTTGCATTTCAGTAAACTCGTGTTTGTGCTCACGCCACACCTCTGGCATTCGTCCGAAAAATATTTTTGCATTTTCCACGCGTTCCGCATGCCGCACTTTTGCTCGCTTCCTTGTTTGGATTGTTCAACTTCAGTCGATTACGGTTTTGTAAACAAAATCTTTTTTGGCTTTGGATTTTTTTGTTTCAGTTTCAATTGCAATTGTTTTTCTTTTAGGAAGTTTGATTGTGCTTCAATTATAATTGTAATTATAATTACAGCAGTAAAAAATTGTTTTTTTAAAATTGAATTTGGAGATTTTGACTTGACATCATCGAAAAATGACTAATCCAAAGGGAAAGCGTCGTGGAACGAGGGACCTGTTCTCCCGTCCTTACAGGAAGCATGGATTGATCCCGTTGTCAACCTGTCTGAGGACTTACAAGGTCGGCGATATCGTTGACATCAAGGTATGTACTTAATTATTTAATTAAAAATTATAATTTGGAATACAATTGCAAAGGGAGTGAAAGTAATTTAATGTGATAGTGTAACAGCGCCATCCAAGCTGGGATGCCTTATCGCTTCTACCACGGCAAGACTGGGAGGGTCTTCAACATCACTAAGACTTCGTTGGGGGTCATCGTCAACAAACAAGTGAGGGGGAAGATCATCCCGAAAAGGTAAGGAAAGAAGGGAGTCATTAAATTGGTCAGGTCAGGTCAGCTGATGTGGAATTGAAATTAATTAACTTTAATTTTTAATTGCATTTATAGGATCAATGTCCGAGTGGAGCACGTGAACCATAGCAAATGTCGCCAGGACTTCTTGGACCGTGTCAGGTTGAATGAGAGGTTGAAGACGGAGGCGAAGAAGGAAGGGGTTCGTGTGGTGTGCAAACGCCAGGTAAGAACGGAACAGGACAAGGAGGAAATGACAACTCCAGAGATGACAAACAGAATTTATGATAACGGATTTTAATTCCGTTACAGTATTTAAGTTCGTTTTGGTGGCCTTAATTTTCTTATTTCATTTTGTTTACTTCGCAGCCTGCTCAACCCCGTGGAGGTCACTTCGTCTCGGGGAAGAACAACGAGCCGGAGATGCTGTACCCGGTGGCGTACGAGTTCGTCGCTTAAAGATCAATTCCATTTTAAGATAAGCTCTGTATCTTTTCTTGATGGACTTGAAATAAACGGAAATTAAAACGGAAAAAAATTTGACTTTAACGGTATTTATTTCATTTCATTGTTAAATTAAATATATTTTAATTTAGGCCTTAATCAATCTCCACTTCTGGAACGCATGCATCCCCCAACTGCTTCAGACCTTGAGCACAAGGCAGACTCGCAGTGGTTCCCGAACCATAACCGCACGACTTTCCGTACTGCGTCTCCAAACATTTTGGGAAGAGACTTGTTCCGAGGAACTGGGCGTATTGACCTTCCTTACAAAACGCTTTTGTGAAGGTCTGGTAGCAAGTATCTCCCTTCGTGAACCAAAACACTTCAATTGAAGGTTTGTTAGGAGGTCTTAGAGGTGCTTGGAGTTTTCGTCCTTGGCATAGATTTGGTTTGCATTCAGATTGGAATGTTTTTGGGTTCATCACGATCCATTCGCCCGTTTTACATGGACCCTGTCCAGTTCCAAGATTTTCATTAAATACAATTTCAATTTAATTTTAATTGTGTTTTTTAGTTATTCTGACCTGTTCATAAGCGTAATAGCATCTTTTATTCCCAGGCCAGTTTAGGACAGGCCTGTCGAATAATTCTCTTGCACCGCAACCATCCTCATCCCTGACACAGTCACAAGCTCCGTACGGCTCCTGAGCTATGTAAAATCGCTGGAGTTCACCACACGGATTCTCAATATCTTTAAAATCATAGAATGAAACTGCAAACGAGTTTGTGGGGAAGTAACATTTCTTTGTTTCGTTGAAGTAGAATTTCTGTTCATCTTCGCAAAGGCGGTTATTCCTGAGGATTGGCAAGATATCAATTTATTTAGTTTAGTTTCGTTTTTCACAGGATTTCACTGCGGTTCTTTTACAGATATTCCGTGACCTTTGCATAGAATGCCGTTATTGTAATTACCTCGTTGAAGTAGCCGTTGTTGTCGATGTTGGATTTAACGTGCTACTGGTATTACTATTCCCAATTCTAACCGTCGTTGATCTTGGTCGAATCGTTGTTGTCGTCGCCGCCGCGCCATCACCACTCCGTACTAAATACAGAAGAAGTGATATTAATCCAGCCCCAAAAATTCGGGAATTCATTTTTTCTATGAAAATCGTTTTGAACTTGATGCTGATATGTTTGATGGTGCCAGTGCAAATGTCTTTCGTCAACTGAAGTTCTCGTCTTTTTTTTTCAGACAGAAAATCAGAATCCACTTCACATTCACATTCAACGAAATCATCTTAATTTAAATTCATACACCTGTATACTTACTACAACATTAATATTACGTATTTATAGTTTGTTCAGCGTACAGTTCTGATCTAACAGGTTTTCAGAGAATTTATTTTTTTTGCAAAACTTTTCTGTGAAATTGCTACCCGTCCAGTCCAGTTCAGTCAAGTCCAGTGAAGTCAGCATTGGTTTCATTAGATTTTTTGTATGCAAAAAACCCGATATGCATTCATTCTTTATTGTAAATTGCAATTATGGTCCAAAAGCCCAAAACAAAAATATTGAATGTGACCTGTTCTCTGTGCCCCCGATAGAAAAATCCGCTACGTACTTAAATACATTCGCAGTTTTTGTATAATTTTTTTTCGCAGTTTTTGTATAATTTTTTTGTACATCTTTGAAAGAGCAGGTTTTCCAGAGAACACAATTCAATCTCAACTCTATCATCCTCATACAAATTTCAAGATACGAACTAATACGAAGTACGAAAAGAAAATGATATTTGTCATGATTTTGATTGAAGAAAAAAAATGAACCGGTTTTGCTCTTTAAAGTCAACAGACGAACATCTTTATTCCATGACAAGTCTGTAGAAGTAGAATCTAAATCTACCTAGAATACTCTTAGACAAACTGATTGAAAATTATTTTGATTGATGTACGTTTCGTTTTTTTATAAAAAAAAACGCGGTTTCTTTTTTTTAAATCAAGTAGGTAAAGAGTATTTCATTATAATCAATAATCATCAATAATTCAATGAATCAATCATTATTTCGTGCATGAAGTACCTAAGTATTTACTCCAGCAAGATGAGTATCACAATACCCCAGAAACGGCCACTTACATACACCACATGAATGACAAATGCATTTTAGAATCGGAGAACCAATAAGTTTTCAATTAAAACCCTGATGCGATCGTTAAAGTATTTTAATTTTTATTCGAATGATTGAGACTCTAAATCTGTAAAAAACTAATAAAAAATTTTAATCAAAACATGAACAAGAGCGCATCAATCGCAATCGCAGTCCCTCTTCGAATAAGTCTGTATGATCTTAGTACAGTTTAAAAACTTGAAAACAAATAAACTCACTCGTGTTTAATTATTTAAAGAGCTTATGTAAAGACAGTTATAATAAGTAATTGTATTAAATTCGGAAGCATAATTGCATTTTCATCAACATTTTATTACAAAGAAATAAAAACAAGATAATTCGTATTCGTTCGTTGGGGCTCAATGAAACCTTGTATGAAACCATTCGTGGTTGGACTGTACCAATGTTGGCCCCTATTTTTTATTGTCCAAATCGATAGTACTTCTTCTGAAACGTGCACATCCCAAGATTTACTTGAATCCGACCACTGCATTCCGAGAAAATCGATTTCGAAATTTGAAAAACAAAAATTTTAGAGATGGATTTGAGTTTCCGTTATAACACCCACTTTTCGTGAGACTAATCGACTCAGAATCAAGTTCTGAGCAACTTTTGTTCTCATCAATTTTTCCCAAATTGCCACAATCTTGAAATATTGAAGTTCAAAGTTCGTGGAAATGGCTGCTGGATTTGATTGAACCAACGAATTCTGCACATGAAAGTGTAATGACAGCAGGTTCTTGCAAAGACTTTCGCACCCGCTTCAAATCTGCTGAGCATCAATATAAAAGCGGGACATAAATTCTGCCGTAACATTATACGTTTATTGTGAATTCAAAAATCTGTTGTGCTTGTCTAACGCGCAGCCAGCAGCTAGATGTCTTTGCAACTGTGAATGACAACATTCATTGATAAAGAGTTTGAAGAGACCTGTCGAATGAGCCAAGCCATGTTCCATGGAAAAGGATTAACCGCCACGGCCGTTGACGGTTAACGAATTTTAAAAAATTCACATATAGGTTATACTTACAGCACTTTAAAAGCTTATGCAGGAGCTATTACAAGGTATACGTTCGATTGAACACAATCAGTACTGTATTAAAAATGCCACATCTATTGAGTTTACCCTCAATTGAACTGTATTAAAAATGCCACATCTATTGAGTTTACCCTCAATTGAACTGTATTAAAAATGCCACATCTATTGAGTTTTCAACTGTGAATGACAGCATTCATTGATAAAGAGTTTGAAGAGACCTGTCGAATGAGCCATCACAAGCCATGTTCCATGGAAAAGGATTAACCGCCGCGGCCGTTGACGGTTAACGAATTTTAAAAAATCCACATAAAGGTTATACTTACAGCACTTTAAAAGCTTTTGCAGGAGCTATTACAAGGTATACGTTGGATTGAACACAATCAGTACTGTATTAAAAATGCCACATCTATTGAGTTTACCCTCAATTGAACTGTATTAAGTGAATAATTTGACCTCAAAATTTTTCCAAGTCCCACGAACTTTGAACTTCAATATTTCAAGATTGTGGCAATTTGGGAAAAAATTGATGAGGACAAGAGTTGCTCAGAACTTGATTCTGAGTCGATTGGTATCACGAAAAGTGGGTGTTATAACGGAAACTCAAATCCATCTCAATTTTTTTTGTTTTTCGAATTTCGAAATCGATTTTCTTGAAATGCAGTGGTCGGATTCAAGTAAAACTTGGGATGTGCACGTTTCAGAAGAAGTACTATCGATTTGGACAATAAAAAAATAGGGGCCAACATTGGTACAGTCCAACCTTTACCGGTTTTTGGCTGCCTTTGTGTAAAACACACTATGATTATATTATTTGAATGTTTGACTTTCAAGGTGGAGGCTTTGGAAGAGGGGGAGGAGGAGGACGCGGAGGTGGTGGACGTCATCAGGACCAAGGGCCTCCCGAGAGAGTAATTCCATTTGGGCACTTCACTCATCCTTGTGGTGAATACATCGTCGTGAAATCAAAGCTCGATGACGTTCCATACTTCAACGCGGACATCTACCTCCAAAATAAACAGAAAATTGGAAAAATAGACGAGATATTTGGGACTCTTCGAGATTACTCCGTATCTGTGAAAGTAACTGAAGATGTGAAGCCGTCCAGTTTTAAAGAGAACGACGAGTTTTACATTGACCCATCAAAATTGTTGCCTCTTGCAAGGTTTCTCCCTGGAGGAGATAAGAGACCTGGTGGAGGAAGGGGCGGAAGAGGTGGGAGAGGTGGTGGTCGTGGAGGTTTGTGAAGAAAGAATTATTAGATATTAATTAGATTTATACGTATGTATTTATATGTGCTTGCTTACCATTCTTATAACGTTTAAATCACTTGCCGCCTTATACACCTGAAATCTCGTAGATTTTTATCCTTAATCATTTATTGGACTCTAATCCTAATCCTAATGTGCAGTTTGTAAGTGATAGGGCTTGTGACTTACGAAATGTTTTTATGTATTTCAGGTCCAGGAGGTGGACGAGGAGGACGTGGTGGTGGAGGTCGTGGTGGGTTTACTGGTGGGCGAGGTGGAGGATCTTTTGGCCGAGGCGGTGGAAGAGGAGGGGGTCGTGGGGGATTTGGAGGAAGGGGTGGCGGAGGTTTTCGTGGAAGAGGCCGTTAGAAGAAGCAGACGACGGAATTACAAGAATCATTATTCATTATATTGTAACAAATAAAAACATTATATGTAGTTAATTATAGTTTTATTTTGACCTTACTGCTAGTTTCGTATGGACGCATTCATAAATCAGTAAAAAAAATACATTAATTTGAAAAATATTCAGTCATTTACTTTACTCCGACCAGTCATGCATCTCCGCGCCAGCTCAGCTCCTGTTGTACTATATAATNGGTCGTGGGGGATTTGGAGGAAGGGGTGGCGGAGGTTTTCGTGGAAGAGGCCGTTAGAAGAAGCAGACGACGGAATTACAAGAATCATTATTCATTATATTGTAACAAATAAAAACATTATATGTAGTTAATTATAGTTTTATTTTGACCTTACTGCTAGTTTCGTATGGACGCATTCATAAATCAGTAAAAAAAATACATTAATTTGAAAAATATTCAGTCATTTACTTTACTCCGACCAGTCATGCATCTCCGCGCCAGCTCAGCTCCTGTTGTACTATATAATACTTAATTAGATCTACAATCTACATCAGACAGACCAATTTTTACTGGTACATTTACAACAATAAATGCAAAATGTCATCATTATTCTGTAGGGTAGGATTCAGCTCAGCTCCTGTTGTACTATATAATACTTAATTAGATCTACAATCTACATCAGACAGACCAATTTTTACTGGTACATTTACAACAATAAATGCAAAATGTCATCATTATTCTCCTTCCTGCTTTATCCCAGGTACTGTAGAACAACATCTGAAAAGTATATGTATAGCCTTCAGCATCGTTAATGTACAGATACGCCGATACGTTGTTTGTGCTGCGGAGTTTGAGATAGATGGGTTGCGGTTGCGGAAGGGTAAAATAGGGAATAACAGCATTAACATGGGCCCAGTACTGCGGTTCTCAAGGAACTGATTCTAGCCTATCGCACAGTACTCTCATAGGTGACCGTAACACGCACGCCGGCACGCCAGGCAAAAATATGTTGTTTTTCAGTTTTAGGGGCAAAGCAAGCTCTGCGCGAAATAAAATGGCTCTTTCCTCTTTCTCAATTCATGCATGCACAAACTGCTGCACCGCAATCCGCATTATTGCACTCGGTCGGACTCAGGTCGCACTCTCGTGCTCAGTTCAATGTTCAATCTATCAACTCAACAAATGTGAAAGCACGTGTGCACTTATATGTAATTGTCTGTAACAAAAAACAATCGAAATCGAGAGATTTGAGATTCATTTGACATTTGATTCGTTTACCCTAAACTGACCCTGACTAATTCATTAAGCAAGAAATACTTGATCCCTGGTTTGTTTTCTTCCTGGTCTGTCACATATTTCTATTCGAATTGGAAGTTTTAATGAAGTTTTGCGGTTTTACTTCAAATGCTCCGCAAGGTTTTTGTGCACAACGGCCCCATCCACACGAAGTTGGATGGCTTGACGTTCAGTTTATATTCAGCAGAAGAGATTCGAAAGCTGAGTGTAGTTGAAGTGAAGACTCCTATACCATTTAATGACCTAAATCATCCTTTACGCGGTGGTCTTTATGATCCCGCGATGGGTAAGAAATTCTGATCGAATCTGAAGGGAATCCAAGTATTTATGAATCTTAAAACTATATTATGTTCATTGTTACCCGACAGGCCCGTTCGACATGGGTGGACAGTGTACAACATGCCAACAGACATTTCGCTTTTGCCCGGGTCACTTCGGCAGAATTGAACTTCCACTGCCAGTCATCAGTCCCCTTTTTAATAAAACTGTGCTTCAGATTTGTCGGCTATCTTGCTTGTCCTGTCACAGTATTACTGTGCCGGGTCCGATAAAGCACTTGACGATTGCTCAGATGAGGCTGCTGAATGACGGCCTCCTGAAGGAAGCAGAAGACGCCAGATCTCTTGTTGCGGACGACACTAGTGAGAACCAAGGTGAAGGCAAAAGAAAGAAAACCGCCACATACACGTCGTCAGATGAAGTAGCTGCTAGAATGAAATTTGAAGAATTTCTTGCTCGGATTTACAAGGACGGGAAATCCAATTTGAAGAAACGGTCCTTCACCAAATCGTCTTCGAAAAACTTGGAAAATATGAAGCAGGAAGTTTTAAAAAAAGCCTTTTCCTTCGGAAAAAGTTACAAGAAGTGCGGAACTTGTGGTGTAAAAACTACCAAGACACAGTTATTTGAATCCAAAATTCTTTATTCTATGGGGGACGATGGAAGAGGACGACGAGAGGAAGATACCGTAGAAGACCTGCTGAATAATGAAATTATCCGTGAAAGAAAAGGAAAGATTGGAACACTTAAGTATTTGACGCCAGAGGAAGTAATGTAAGTGATGACCATTTTGTATTAGTCACTTTCTTTCGTAAAGAAAAAGGTTCTGCACTGTGCTAAACGCTAAACTTTGATAGGAATCACTTGCGCAAACTCTGGGAAACTGATGCAGACTTTTTGAAAAGCTTGTATCCAGTCTTAACTACCACTTCAGCTAGATACCCAACTGATCTTTTTTTCGTGGAAGTTGTGGCAGTTCCGCCGCCTAAGAACCGACCAGTAAGGCTCAACTTTTCATGATCGTAAACATCAACCATGTATGTACTGTAATACATTTTTGCACTCATTCTATTAAATGACCATTTGTATTTTTCAGGCTCAGTTAGTAGACAGTCGTATGCAAGAAAATCCTCAGAATTTGGCCCTCAGAGATATTGTTACATCCTGTAGGATGCTGGATTATGCAAATATGGGAATAAAACAAGGATTGGATTCATTGTCTCCCGATGCAAAAGTATTGACTTTTTTTATATGTACTTTTAAATAATTATTTTAACTATTCATTAATATCTGCCCATAGTTCTTTTATATCAGTTTGATTTGTTAATTGATTTTGTTAGGTCGCTCTTAAAAGCTGTCAGGGCAGCACATTAAATGAAAAACTCCAGAATCTTTGGAGCCTTCTTCAAGCCGACGTTGATCATTTAATGGACCGAGAAAAGAGTAAAGTGTCCGCCAAAGATGCAGCAAAAATGATTGGGTTGAAGCAAGTCATTGAAAAAAAGGAAGGCCTGTTTCGAATGCATATGATGGGGAAACGTGTAAACTATGCAGCTCGGACAGTGATAACACCGGATCCTAATATAGACACGGATGAAATCGGTATTCCCGACATTTTTGCCAAGGTTTTAACCTTTCCCACTGCCGTCACACCTTGGAATGTTCACAAGTTGAAGCAGATGGTTAAAAATGGACCAAACATACATCCAGGTGCAGTAGCAGTAGAAAACGAAAATGGGCAAATCACTCGGTTGTATTCTCACGACGAAAATCAACGCCAAGCCATCGCCAATCGACTGCTAGCAAAAGACAAAATTGAAGTCGGAAAGTTCAGTGGGGTGAAAACTGTTTATAGGCATTTAATCAACGGAGACTATATGTTATTAAATCGTCAACCATCACTTCATAGACCCTCTATTATGGCGCATAAAGCTAGAGTTCTCCAGGGTGATAAAGTGTTCCGCATGCATTATGCCAATTGTAAGCATTACAACGCTGATTTCGACGGAGACGAAATGAATGCTCACTTTCCACAGAGCCTTATTGCCCAAAGCGAGGCGGCAAATTTGGTAAATGTATGCAGCCATTTCTTGGTACCAAAGGATGGAACACCACTTGCAGGTCTTATTCAAGATCACATTGTTGCCGCTGTCAGATTAACCATCAGAGGACGATTCTTATCTTACCGTGATTACGCCCAGCTCGTCTACTTTGCCTTAAGCGGCTATACTAAAGCAATCGAAACTGAACCACCAACAATTCTCAAGCCACTTCCACTCTGGTCGGGCAAGCAAGTAATATCAACACTCATTAGGAACCTGTGTCCTTCCACTAAACCCCCGTTAACGTTAGCTTATAGTGCAAAAATCAAGTCTGACGAATGGCGTATACTTCCTGCCTACCCAGCAAAAGCCGGTGGTCCCATTAGAGGCGACGACCTCTCCGAATCAGCGGTAATATTTCGCCATGGACATCTTCTCTCAGGGGTACTGGACAAAGTCAGCTTAGGAGCCACCCCATTTGGTCTTTGTCACGCATTCAATGAACTCTATGGCAACCAAGCAGCAGGAGCTCTTTTGAGCTCATTTTCGCGTCTCATGACAAATTTTCTACAGTGGGAAGGATTTACCTTAGGAGTAAAGGATGTACTTGTTACACCTGAAGCCGATAAACTCCGTCGTCAATTTATGGATGAAGCTGCCAGTAAAGTTGGACCTGTCGCGGCTGCACTCGGAGCCTCCTTAGGCCCTGATGCAACTCCTGAATTGGTTCGCGAAAAATTAGAGATCATTCATCGATCACGAGAACATCACAGTGACAAGCTTAGAATATTGTTAGGTTTTAGATAAATACCCTGCACAAATGCAAAGGATCTTTGCATCTAATTTTCGAGATATCAAAAAATTGACATCTTAGTTGTGCACCGCAGGGTATTTATGTAAAACGCAGTCCATCTAAGCTTTTAAGTTAATACAAAAAATTATTTTTCTTTAATTTTCTATTTTGCGTTTGTTTTGTTTCCCAATGAAATGAGTATGATCGTGATACTTTATGTGTTTTCTTATAGGGTTTAATTGATACAGCGGTCAAAACCAGTCGGAGTGGTTACCTTCAACGTTGTCTCTGCAAGCTTTTGGAAGGAGTTGTCGTGCAATATGATGGAACTGTCCGAGACAGTGATGGCAGTGTAGTTCAATACTTATACGGTGAAGACGGCCTTGACGTTGGCAAATCTCAGTATTTGAAGACAAAGCAGCTCAAATTTTTAGAAGATAATTGTAAAGGCATTATTGATGCAGATGCATTTAAAATAATCAAAGAATTGGGGGATAAAAAGAAAATCCAAAGTGAAAAGAAGAAAATTATGAAATGGGTTAACAAAAATGGCCCTGCTTTAGCAAAGAGACGAAGTAATGGGTTCCTCAAATTCTGTGAAGAAGTTTCAGCGTCCGGCAGACATATAAGGGGCATGAATCAAAGAACTGGTAGGAGTCATCAAGCGGAACACATGGTAGAAATGTGGCGGAAACTGCTTCCAGAAGAGCGTCAAGGTTTCGAAGACCGCTGCACCAGGTGTCCAGATCCTCTATTAAGCAAACATCGCCCGGACGCAAACTATTCAGTCGTATCCGAGTCTCTTGATCATTTATTGCACAAAATGAAGAAGGAAGGACAACTACCTGGAAGCTTCGAAAACGTCATTCACTACAAAGCAATGAAAAGTTTAAGCTGTGCTGGAGATGCTGTTGGTATTTTGGCGGCACAATCAATTGGAGAACCTAGCACACAAATGACACTAAACACTTTCCATTTTGCCGGAAGAGGAGAAATGAACGTGACATTAGGTATTCCCAGACTAAGGGAAATTTTGATGGTTGCTAGCAGAAACATCAAAACTCCCTCGATGGATATTCCCTTTTTGGATGGTATTTCCGAAAAGCAAGCGGAAAAGCTAAGATTGTTACTTACAAAAGTTACAATGGCACAAGTTCTACAAAGAGTGGAGGTCAGAGAAAGAATCGACGTGGATGCTAGAGCAAGAGTGTACACACTTTCCTTTATTTTTCTGAAAGGAAAGGAATATTCAAAGAATTTTTGCGTGAAACCAAGCAATGTTCTAACCTATTTTGAAAAAGTGTTTTTAAGTCAAAAATTGTGTATGGCATTGACAAAAGATCGCAACAAAAGAAGTTCAGACGATATTGAACAAGAAACTGGGAAATCAAATGATTTTTGCCGACCAAGTGGTAGAGAAGGGGATGAAGGTGGTGGTGGTGATGATGTCGGCAATGAAAGGACAGAAGATGCTTGGAAGGAAAGAGAGAAGAAAGGAACCGGTGAGGAACATGAAAGTTCAGATGAAGAACCTGAAATGGATGATGGGGACGCGACTCAAGAAATCAGGAGGGCAAAACACGAAGAGAGGGGCTATGATGCTCCCGAAGGTGAAGAGATTATGAACGACGAGGAAGACGAAGAAGAAAAGGACGAGTTAGATGGTATAGAAGAAACGAAATCAGAGGAAGATCAAGAAACTGGCGATGAAGAATATTCTGTGGGATGCAGAAGAGTCGAGCAGAACGACTACGATAGCAGAGTGCAAAGTGTTCTTGGTCTGAATGATAAGATACATGGATATGAATTCGACCAGGACAAAGAAGAGTGGTGCACTGTTGAGATTCACATGCCACTTGGAGGTAACCATAAAGTGAATATGGCTTCAATCATTCGTACTTTGGCGGAAAAATCTGTGATTCACCAAGTGCGCGATATTAGCCGCGCATTTGTCGTAAAGAGTGGAGACAAACTTACGTTGAAAACTGAGGGAATTAACATACTCGCCATGGCATCTTACCGACACTTATTGGATCTAAATAAGCTACATTGTAATAACGTTCATATCATGGCTGAGCGTTATGGTATAGAAGCTGCTTCCAAGGTCATCGTTAAGGAAATGACGGACGTGTTTAAAGTCTATGGAATCGTAATCGATCCTCGCCATCTCAACCTTATTGCGGACTATATGACGTTTTCTGGGACGTACAAACCTTTCAACAGGTTCGGAATTGGAGCAAGTCCAAGTCCCCTCCAACAAATGAGTTTTGAGACTGTGGTCAGTTTCCTGAGAGACGCAGCCCTTACCGGAAAACATGATGATTTGATGAATCCGTCAGCTAGACTAGTAGTAGGAAAACCAACCGCTGTAGGAACGGGCTTGTTTTCATTACGGAATTCCGTTCGACGTTTTAATATAAAAAATGCGTAACATTTTTTCGATAATTTTCGTTTTATTATTATTACACATTTTATTTCAAACATGCATATGTACTGCAGGTATCTTGGCAATCTTGCCTTGGTTTCATACCATTTATTTAAACCTTACCATTTATTTAAACTGAAGAATAAATTTCAATTCGTAAAAAAACGACTGCTATTCACGTGTAGTATATGTATTTTACTTTTTATTACGCATTTAAGCCACCTCAGCGAGCGAGTATTACCTGTGTCTAATTGATGGGCTTCAAAACGAAGGCACCCATAGTACTAAGAACAATACGAACCTACTAATATATGTTTTCAGCGAAATCAATTAACTCCGTTTAAGCAGGGCCAAACATTGAAATTTTTTATTTAGTTCATCAAAATAATGGATCATTCGAACGCTTGTATTATGAAACCGACTAAGAATGTTACTTGATTTTGTTATATATAATATATAGATTTTGAAATATATAGACTGTGATATATATTTTGAAAGGTCTCGGCAAACTACATATTTTCATGTGCGCATGACATTCATAAATATTTGAAGTGATGACGAGCGTGCGTGATGACAATTTAACAAACCTGATTTCATGACAGCGTTATGGAACGTAAACACATTAATCGAAACTATTAAAACAACATTCTCCAAGTTTTATCTCCAGCTACGTCCCTAGAGCTGCGTATTTTTTAAATGCCAGCTTTACTTGACTATAAGTGAAGCGTTCTTTTATTGTTTTGGACTTGATCGAACAGTAAAGTAGTATTTGCAGGATACTCTTGATTTGGAAAAAAACACAAAATATTGTTTCTTTCTTTGCCTTTTCTTGGTAAATGTTGTTACGACTAACATAGAATTGAACATTGTGCATTACCGTGAGAATTTTTGTTATTCTCGTTCGTAACTGATTAGGTCGCAAATGACGGGCATATAATAAAATAGTAAGTGTGAGTCAGAAGGCAGCGGCAACATGAATACCAGTATTGCATAATCATCTTGAAACTTTGTATTATAAATATGCTAAACTTGCATACTACCACAATAAATTGCTGTGATTCCCTTAAAGAGTATCAGTATCACCCATATCCATTTCAGTTCACATCACAGTGGGAGTCGTCTAATACGACAAGTGAGACGCGTTTGGGTGGAGCGATAATGGAAAGAAAAACTTAATGTAATTATATTTGATTGTCACGACTCATTATTTTAGCATTAATTTATAATAATGATAATAATATTAAATTGTTATTGTATAGGGGACTTTTATTTTAGAAAGAAACAAAAAATTTAGGATGAAGGATTCACGCTGGTCATTTTTGTGTAGATACTTGAAGACCATAGAGTATCTGTAACCTTTTAGACAAGGCTTAATAAGACTGTTGTTTCGATACCTACTCCACTCCGCTACCGGTACCTAATGAAAGATTGAGTGGTTCGCGTGTTAAACTTCATGTCATGAGATTGTAAAACGCTTTTTATTATTTGTCTACTCTTCTTCACACCAATTATTGATTGAATTGGATGTGACGTTTAGAAAGACCTTGTGTCAAAAGTGTCTCTGTAATGGAATAACGGTTCATGATGACATTACGGTGTAAAGTAAACATGTACACATTAGCAAAGTAATAAAAAGGAGAATCCTCCTACCATTGTTCTCCAATATCAGTGTCATCTTACAAGAGTCACCTTCCAAAATTCTTGACGGAAATCAAACCAAACCTCAGAATTCATAATCCTTTGAAAAAGCCCTGTCAGTCTGTAACACGAATGGGATGTGATATACATTTGAGTAGAAACGAAAAAGGATTATTATAAGCACCAAGAACCATAATGCATATGAATAGGTTTATTCTACCTACCTCTTACAGGCTCTTACTACTTATTAGCCGAATCGAATCATTTGTCACATTGCATTGCATTGTTTGCCCATTTTTGTCTTTTTTTCAGTGCACGCACACCTTCGCACATCACAACAACAATCAGCACAGCACCAAAAGACTAACACTTCCTGTCTCTGTCAGCACATATGCACGTGTTCTTGATGAATATTGATCTAGGTCAGTTACCGAGCAAAAATTTTCTAGATTTTATCTTCCGCAGTGAAAAATCAAGAATGAAGGAATTTCCTATTGCCCTTGAACCCTTTCGAAAAACACTTATGAAAAAAAAAATATTCTGTGACTCTGAACTAATTCCTTCTAGACCGGAATCACATCACATATTGTTCCATAATGGTTGTATCGTCTGCTAAAATAAATTAATTGTTAAGTGGCATTAATTGTTTACATAAATAAAACTCCCCGGCGCCCGAAAGTTTTTTTCGAGTCAAATCAAGTTATTGCTTACAAATTCCCGTACTTTAAATAGTCGGGAGATATAAGTAGAGAGGTGCGATCATCATCGTTGGGTTGGAGTGGCCGTTGGCACAAATGAAGAAAACGTTAATAATTTGATGTTACTGGAAAAGACTTTCTTAGTAACATGAAAGCACGCAATCACATTACTAATTTAATGAATTAGCGGATAATTTTATTTCAACATTCCGCAAATAATCAAACACAACACAAAAGTAACAAATTCAAAGTAAATAAAAAAGCTCATCCAAGTGAGAATTATCAGGAAAAGTTCGTTTCCTCTCTGGATAGCAACAAAAACGATCTAGAACGGAGTTCCCCAGTGGTTATCCTTAATCTTTTACTGATATCTTCCATCAAATCAATAGCTTCCTCACAAAAAGGTCCAAAATTTAATTGTTAAAATAAAAATAAATAAATAATTCTAATTACTATGGAATGACTGAAATTAATTGCGCCACATTAATAAAGACAATAATGACAGCGCACATAGTATTCACTTTTCTGTAAGTATTGTTAAGATTAAATGAAGATTGAAAATTGTGATGTATTACAATAGATTGTTATTCCTATTACGATAATCCCCACTTTTGAATCGACTTTTAATGATGTATCTATTACGTTTGATAGGCATATCATTGTACTCAGCAGTCATTTTCATTTCATGATGTTTTTCAGCACCACGATTTGTGTAAAATTCGTGTCATTTTGCTCATTATACACGCATTATACGATTATGCCATACATTTTATTTTGACAATGAAGTGTGTATCTGCAAGTTGTGTTGTGATCTATATATTTAAAATAATACATGTACCCATGAACAGACGTAAAAATCAACCCCGATTTCTTTTCATGTCAATCCAGGCGTTTGCTTTACTCAATTCCGGTAATTCTGTTCCCGGTAAAAATTCCATCAGCAAAGCAAACGAGACCAGTTGCGCAACCAGTAATTATTGTAATGATGTGACTTTCCGATGCTAGGAAATATCTTCAAATCAATTCTTTAATGAAGGCTTAAGATAAATACCCTCATACTGGATAAAAGTACCTTATGTAACGTTGCGTTTAAATGAAAGTCAAGATTGCGAGTTTTTCTCCAGATTCTATCTTTACTTATTTATCCACATTACTTGTGTTTCAAAGTTTGTAATAAATACCGTCGAGAAAAGCAATAAGATTTATAAGTATGTATTGTGACTGCTTTGAATAAAGAATATTAATATTTGATAGGGTACGTGAGTGAACGAACTACTTCAAGTATGATTAAGCGCGTGCTAGGAATTAAGATAAAAATCCATCTAAACCTTTATACCACCCAATGCCCTAACCCTACCACCTAACCCTGATACAAGTAGTGTTAGCACTGCGGAGTGGGTCAAAGAGAAGAAGCTTTTAACTGTTATGGAGTAGACCAGAATCAGAAGTAATTGTGCCTTGACTTAACAATGATGGACGAAAAGATAACAATTGGCTTCGCTTGAAAATGACAACGAAAGAATGCATGAAAAATGCGATCATCTTTTCCCACGTATACTCTCCTTTTAATATGCCGTAGTCATTCGTTCGGGGATTTTTTACTTTCCTGATATTTCCCATTTTATATTTAACTTAATTTGTTCAGCGTTCAGAATTTCTATTAGTGAGATGTCGGTATTGACTTGCATGCATTTTTCTAAGGCTGGTAGTAATGATCGTAATGCTATGGCACGTTACTTATCCTCCGTAATGCCCAATGATGATGTGGATGATCTCAAGACTTAAAAACAGTTGATGCATATTATTATGTTTCTCTATATCAACGATAATGGACGTTTAATGTTAACAACACAGAAAATTTGTATTCCCATTCGTCATAATTTTTCACTGAAAAATTCAATGCATGAGACTATTGACTACACGAGTCTCAAAGAAAAATACGTACGAATTTTCTGATTAAATCACAAAGCTTTAAAAAACTATGAATTCTTCATAACGTTTAATGGTAGATACTAGAGGCGTGTACCAGCAACAGCAAAAAAAAAAAAAAAAAAAAAACAGTCTAACAATGTAGGTCGCTCGTAAATGTTCAAAATGTAATTTGCAGTTTTTTTAAAATCTAGGTATAAAAGTTGTAATACAAGTTGATTTATTAACATATTTAGTGAAAATTATTTTAAATTTAGATTGTTTGAAACGCTATAAGTCAGGTCAAACGAAGTCCAGACCCCACCTTATACTCGATGGGAAAAATGTGTTCACCGGAACTGGTTCTACATTAAGAAAAAGAATAAAAAATAGTTAGCAAAAATAGTGAGAATTTCTGTTTGATGGAATGGTGAGTAATGATTCGAACACTGTGCAAAGATTGCAACGACTCTGACAATTTAAATTTAAATCGATCATCTAAATGAGGAAATCTAAGCATAAAGTATTTGTGTCATCCTCCTCAATTTTACTGAAACTCATGCGATCTTTCTTCGATGGGAACAAGTGAAGTGTCTAGTGCTTTATATAATTCTAAGTCGGTGGTCCCTTTATGTATTTGGATCTGCACATTGAATTTAAGTTTTGGCTTGGGGAGATTTCACCAATACAACAGTTACCGCGTTTTTTAAATTTATGTATTGAAATGCAAATCCACCCTCCTCCCCCCCCCCCCCAAAAGAAGGTGAGGTAATACTTAACTTTTATGCAGGCAAAACAAACACCTTTCATTTAGTTTTCGTAGACTAGTGAAACTAGATAATTTTTGGCTACCGGCAACTCGTCATCAGTCATCATCACTCAGCTCAAATCACCAAACATGCTTCAACATCAAGGTAAGATCAGATAAGCATTCAATTCTACTTTTTCAATTCTCCACAGCAGCAAAGAAAGGCTGGGTCTTACATAATATAATATGTTTTGAATAAAAATTCCACAGAAAAATGAAAAGGTACTTTTTTTTAAACAAGTATCCATTCTTCACGTAAGCTGAAAAAGCATTTTTTATTGTGCTATACAGTCATCACAGCATATTTTTAAAACGTTTTGAATTTTACAATATTTACACTTCTTATTATGACGACGCCACACAGTCGTGAAATCCTCATCATCAAAGCAGCATCTTCAATATCCGAAATATTTTTTACGTCTGAGTCTATCTGTATGTATGTTCATTTCTTCAGGTATATCTCACATCCCATCGCATCCCTATTTCAACTTTGCGATGCGAATTGACAATTTTCATTGTTGTATGTCCGTGTCGCTGTGATCATCCTTTAAAGATTCAAGTAAGTAAAGTAAGTTGTCTGTCCCTCGTCGTGTCGCCATCATTCTCATCGCATAATATCGCATCAACCAAGCCACTTCTTCACGAGCTCTCTGCATTGTGCATTGTTTATTTTTCTTCAAGTCCGAGCGAGAGCGATAGGTAAAGTACTCGAGAAAAAAACTGAACATCTTTTCATGAGCAGTAGTCTTTTTGACCGCGAGTGCCTCTCCACATCTTCACTTTCGTTTTCGTTCATTTTCTTGTTCCCTTCAGCAGTCCTAGAACTGCGAGTGAGCAAGGAACAAAACGTGCGCGTTAGAACAATCAACCTTTTTTCTCTGCAAATCAGAACAATATCTTTTAATGTGCTTGAACGAGGATCATTCATTTATTCCATTTTGTTACATTTGGTAGACGTGTATTTCAAAACTTTAATGAATCAAGCAAGTGATTAAAATCGTGCCTCGGGTGGGCCACCCA
>JAHZMX010001128.1:0-17266 GCA_027743895.1 Seira musarum | reverse complement strand
TTTTTTCAAGGGAAAATAAATGGCGACCCACTCTATTCACTATGAATTTGATAAAAGTCCATGTTTAAGTTTATTTAGTTCAAAGTTCATACACAAAAAAATTGAATGTCACGTCATACTTTCGAAAAATGTCAAAGCTAAAAGTGTTTACTTTTCTACTCACAAAAATTGCAAAAAATCCATTTTAAATATTTCCTATAGTATTTTAAAACGGGTCCATTACAATTAAATTGTTATACAGTACCATCAAATCCAATCAAATGCATTTTCCGATTTACCCGTGCACAAGCTGCCAAATTGCGCGAAAGTAGAATAGATATGTTGACAAGATTTGAGTTATTTAAAGCTGCAAGGTTGCCAATTCTATCTTGTAAAAGTCAAAATGTCTCTAAAAAATTCAAAATGCACCAGTAATCTTTTAAACGCAGCATTATGTAATTCCATAGCTTTAGCATAGCAATAATAGTAAATGCATTAAACGTATTTAGCTCTGAGTTTAGTAGTTTGCATGTGCTCACAATTCCAAATGCAATTTCATGTACCTATCCCAAATATTTGTAATCAAGAAAATAAAAACAAAGCTGAACTCAATTTATCCGTTTCGTTTTTGCAGAGTGGGCATTACAGGTAACATGGCCATCATTCAGCGAGACATTAACGGAAGATCAATACATCATACACGTGCTTGCACTGTCAAGCTAGACTAATGAAAGTGGGCAAAGAAGAAGGGCCATGCCGAGTAAAACAGGAAGGAAAATGTATGTACAAGGACGGAACTAAGTGCTCCTACGAGATTATTATGATGAAAACAAAGCTTCATTATCTTTAAATACCACATATGTCCATGAAAAGCTGCCAGGCACTCCTATCAGAAAATAAACATTTTTTTTTTATATTTGGGAAGTCTGAATACTAAAGGAAGTACAAAAGAGTTAAATTAATACCTACTACGATGCCTTCATCGAGTGAAGTTGCTTTTCTTCATTGCTTGCCAAACCGAACTACTTGCAGAATGCTTAAATGCATTTTTAATGGAAACTTGCAAAGAAAAGAACATTGTATTTACTTTTGATTGCGCATGCATCACTCTTCAAAATAAACCTTTTCATAAATTACTTTTGGAGGTTTCACCCAATTAAAATTTCCTTCATGTGATGTCGACAAACGTGAATAACCACGTGCAGAATATCGCATCATCACCACCATACCATCCTATTAGTAGGCGTAAGGATAATTTTTCTCACACACGTGATTTATTTTAGCCATAAGGATTTGTACGCTGCTTTAAATCAATAAAATATGGCAATTGGCAATAGTTGTTTGTTGTACCGAAAAGAGGCGAAAAAAACTATTTGCCCGTGTAGTTTTTTTTTAAAGCGAAGCCATGCATAAACAAACAAGATAAATGGAAAAAGCATAATAAAAATGTATATTCGTAAACATCATAAATCAAAGTTTCGTCATTACTAAAAGTGATTCACA
Organism: Seira musarum; assembly: GCA_027743895.1. Classification (NCBI taxonomy): domain Eukaryota; kingdom Metazoa; phylum Arthropoda; class Collembola; order Entomobryomorpha; family Entomobryidae; genus Seira; species Seira musarum. The sequence goes on along the minus strand of JAHZMX010001128.1, from coordinate 15,784 downwards.
TTATATACTTTCCCAATAGCTCAAGAATTGTAATTCGTCTTTTAGTCATTCGTTCGATTCGTTGCTCGTCTTCTCCATGCATGTGTCCAAAGATAAAGATGGCAGATCGTGAGCATTTAACCATTCCATCTATCAACTGTCTCTTATCAAGGATATGAAAAGTTCTGTGTCATGGCCTCTTGTCCACAACTGCATAGCCTTCATACTTTACTTGCTCTAACTAAACTCCTATCATTACAACAATATTTTACCAGTCTGACTATAACTCGACTTGTGTTGTAACCTTCTATACGTAGCACTGGCCATGAAGATTTACATAGTCTAAACAAACACAGAAATTTTATTTAAATGAATTTTATTTAAATATTATAGTGTGGTTTTGTAAAAAGTGAAATTGCAATTTACTCAACTCGTTTCACTTATTCATTATTGAATTCCTGCATTGTTCTAATTCTAATTAGTCAGAGAACAATTAACCAGGAAGATTGTTGAATGTGTAAAGGAAAACATGCATCAGTACAGTACTTGTATACAGACAGGAAAAAAATTTCATGTCTTAATTTGTAAATAAAAAACAATGGCAAGAGACAGAACAGGAGAGGATTTGTATGGATGTTAGTGACAGTAAAGTATTACATTCGAATATTACGTGTTAACTCGAGATATGTCAGTAAAGATTAAAGATAGAAATGACATGATTTTTATAATAACCCTTTCTGGTTTCATTATTATGCACTTGAGGAATCTCTGAACATGACAAAAGAAGAAATGTGGACATCCCTTGTCAAAACCCTTTTTTCGCTCTATTTCCTTTGACTCGACAATATGGAAATGAAATAGAAACCATTCGTCCTCTTTCTGTTTTGTCAAAAATAATACTTTCTTCAAAATAATTTTTCAAAATCTATACAGACATGGTTTATCTTTCCGTACAAGTTTGTTTGAAAAGCATACGTAAAAAGTTTTATTAATTAATCATTGGATCTTTCAAACTTTAATCTAATTTTACAATAGAGTTCAATATTAATCTCTATATCATCAACATGAAACCATTAAGTGTTGGTCTGTTGTAACTTTCATTAAACAAAAATGTCATTAAAGTTTTATCTTTCAGTAGGTCGGTAAAACCAAAAGTCACAAATTTTGTAGCAGATTTAAAAAGGATCATTTTGGAAAAAAGGAATTTCAACCAGCGGCACAAAAACTCAAAAGCAGAGTTTCAGCAAGAAAGGAGAAATCAGGTCATGATATCACCAGTAAAGATACACAGTACAAGAAGCGCTCAGCGCTCTGATGTTGCTAAATACAAAGCCTATTATTTTCAACTCTTTGCGTATTGCGTCGAATGATCATTCAACGTAGTAATGTTGTTGATGTTGATGATGCCAATTTAGTAAACAACCTCAACCAGTAAAATTATTTATTTTTTTTTTGTTTTTTCTTGCCGAATGCAATAACAGCAAGTCATATAAAATCAAAATAATAATAACAACGGAATGTGTAGGAGCATACATCATCAATTCGAATACTGATACCTCGTCGTACTTATTGCACCGTATTTTTTTTTTGTTTTTTCTTGCCGAATGCAATAACAGCAAGTCATATAAAATCAAAATAATAATAACAACGGAATGTGTAGGAGCATACATCATCAATTCGAATACTGATACCTCGTTGTACTTATTGCACCGAACCACCACACTACAACGTAATACTATACAATGTGCTTGTTGCAATACAACAATGATTTCAATAAAAAACACTAACCTAAGAAAAGAGAATGCAACCAAAGCCGCCGTTTAAAAAAAAGACAATAGAAACAACTTTGTCTATACAAAATATTTTTCAAAACGCAACTCAGCGTAAATATGTGGTGTAAGGTCTTGCAAAAAAAGTTAAGAATTATGGCTTGAACCAGGTAAGTGCTTACAGTGCGAGCAATGAGATTTTAAAAGAGACATATGAACAAGAACACCAACATTGTTTCACATTGTAAATGAACCACCCATACAATAAGTACGATGCAAAAATGTTAGAGCAGAGCCAGGATGATAAAACAACTACAATATAAGTATTACGAGAAGGTGCTCTCCCAATTTTTCATAGAAAAATCACTTTACATTGAGATGATCACGATTCGCAAAAAGTTCTTTTATGGGTTTTCATATCACATTTTAAGTAGACCTGTATTTCTACCGCAGGTGAGAGAGTGAGCGAAATAAAATAAAGCTCACTCTGCCGTGTGAGAACTTTTTACTGGCTTTTCTTTATCATCACTCGAGACATGTACCAAGAAATAAAGAACAGTTACCTACAACATAGAATAATGCTGAAAAATTTTAAATGCTGAAAATTATTTAGCACAGAGTAGCACAGGTGCGCTGTATTGGCTCATTGCTTTGCTTTTGCTTGAGTTCCTCTATCGTTAAATTGTAAAAATAGGTACCTCAGAGCGCTTTTTGTTAATACGAAGATACACAATTACTGACTACATTTTGTTGCGCTTTGGTTGTGTGGAATGTTTTTATTCATTCAGAAAAGTGCTTATGCCGAGCTTCAGGAAGCTGATAAATCGTAAGAACGAAGTTGGGGTGAAAATATGTATTTCAATGTACCTTGTGCAAGATGACGCTGTTTTCTGCTTAATTTCAAGAAAATAAATTGGCTTTTGTTAAGCCACATATTTCTGTGTGCACGTTTGCTTCCTACTTTCTCTTTCTGATTTTATGAAAGATTTTCTTAAGAGAATCGGATCCTCATAAATACGTGAGAAGAGAGGAACCTGCATAATTTATACGTCATAAAAAAGTTGATTTTTTTTCTAAAAAAAGTCAATTGCACGATTTGTAGCTTTCCAGAGATCAAAATTGTGAGAAGACATTGAAAACGAGGGTGATGAAGTGTGTGCGCATATTTTTGCTGACATAGACCACATTTCCTTTTTCCACTGGGGCTAAAATCCATAAACATTTTAATTCAGGATTGGGGGTGAATATTTAGCCAGGAATGATGGAGAACAATCTTCACACTAGTGCACTACCAAAAGTGAGCTGTCGCGCCAGCCGACGACTCATCCTAATCTCTTGAAACGAAAGCAAGCTGAAAGAAGAGAAGTACTTACAAGAATACCTATTTCTCAACCTGATATAATGCTATTTTTAGAGTACGTGTGAAAAGCAAACATGATCATGCAAGAGGAGAGAGAAGCGACTCTTGCTCAATTGCATAATTTTGCCTTGAGAAAAGCCTACGACAACGAGTTGCTGAGTTATTACTTGGAGAGTCGTGAGCTATGCTCTGCCTTGTTTGTGAGCTGTGAACACAACTTTGGTTCATTACAATGTAAAGTAAAACAAATACATACAGCTAGTCAGCAAGGACAACGTCGGATCTGATGAGCCATGTTATAAAACCAAAGTCATAAGCTCAGCATTTGTTTTTTTTAAGTCGTGTAGAATGACTGTACATAATATATTCTACCTTTTCTTTAATTAGAGTAACAAGCAACATTCGTTCACGATAAAAATTCCGATATGATTTCTTCGCTCGATTGAGTTTGCCATGTCTTGTTAGACAAAGACATTTGTAGTATGATCTGCCAGCCCAGGTTAATGAGCATGAAAAAAAAATAGACAAGTAGCCCCAATGAAATTACTTTTGAAAGACACAGCTGAACGAAATCAAGCTTATTAGTTTGCACTAGTGAAATGAGGGACTCGTCAAAAATTTACGACAAAATTTAAGCTTTCAAGGAAAACTGATGCACGAACTTTTTTTTTAAATCTCAAAGAAAAGAAAAGGGTTTGAAATATAGACATATCATAAAAACGGACAATCTTTATTCCATGCCGTACATATGTACAATGTAAATTGAATCCGCAATAAAGCGAACATCATTTTATTTTAGGACTTGTGCCATCATATTACTCATGACTGCGCTTAGCTTAGAAAAAAAACAGAAGAGGTACGTATCCTTACATTTAAAAAAATCTAAGTTACCTTGAAATTGCCATCGCATATTTTTCTTTTCAATGGAGCGTAATAGAACAATGCTTTACTATGAAAATAACATGTTAATCCTACCACTTGGGCAGTTGAGGAATGCAATCTCCACCAGCAGGACAAGACACTTGTATTATTTGTTGCCAAATCTAACGGTACCTCATTCATACACCATTGAAGCTACCAAACCTACCTGCTATCTACGTACTTACCCGTCAAACCTTCAGAAGCTTCCCTAGATTATACTTACGTTGTGCCACTATCTGAATTAAAGATATTGAATGGGGAAGCAGAGAACGAGCAAGAGGCAAAAACATATGATGAAAAAGAGTTAAATGGATGATATGGTACAGTGGCACCAGCAACATTTCATTCGTTATATCTCCTTCTCCTTGCATTTCTACACAGTACAATAAAAGGAAACTCTTGTCAAACAAGCAACGTTTCTATTGCTCCACTCCATTGTATTTTTTTAAAACCATGTAGACTTCAGACTACCCCAGGGTCACTACTCCGTCACTATATCATTTATAACTTCTTACTTACATATCTAGCATAATAATTGCAAAAAAACTCTTCCATTGAATTTTAACGCAAAAAAAGATTTTCTGTAAACACAGTAATTTCCGAGTGAAGGATGGGCATGATGTGTTCACTCTACTTATGTGTACTGTTTATATACACTATAAGGAATTGATTGACTTCACTGTGATGATGGTAAAATCCTTCGTGAATCCTGTTTCATTTGTTGTCAATCCCAATATAAGTATGTGTCTAGCTTCAAGACCTATATATACAGCTTCATATCATAACATATTGTTTGAAGCATAAATAATACTTATATAAACCCATCATAGTTAATTTTCAATCATATAAAGTCATGCACGCGAGCAAATAATTTAAAAAATCTTATCTCTGAAAGTGACAGGGCATATACATTTGCTTTTCCTTTTTATTAAAGGGACCCGTAATGAAACATATTGCGTGTGTACGAAATATCATATCTTTCTATTCTAATAATGAAGTATAAAGGGAACGTGGGACTTGAAAGGCCTAATCATTTCTAAATTGCAGCAACAATACAAGCATTTTAAAACAATGCAAGGTTTCACGGTTGAAATGATACAGAGGGACCTGAAACACGGTACATGCAGTCACAAACTAGCCTATATTTTTATTATTCCCGTAACATTGTCTGATTCTAATTCTCAGGTGGACTTGGGATTGACGCAAATAAGTGTATCTATGTACATTTCAAGGGCTGATATAATGACCTCCATTAAAGGGTTTATTATTCACGAAGTGAAGCTTAAATGGTCAAAATGAATAATAAAATTCTGCATGCGATAATGCAAAAAAATCTGACATGTTTTTCAACGTCGGAGATCCCCTTAATTGCAAATATTCATATGTTATTAATCAGTGCCGATATGGGAGCCTGTGTACTTTTTTTGCGCCATCATCATCCATCAAGATAGGCTTTATCCGTATAAATTTGGAACATACACATTGATTTATATAAAAGTGCCTTAAACTTTCCCAGAACATTGTTAGATTGAATTCTTTAAAAAAGATCACAGTAAAAAAATCTTGACTTTTTTTGCTCAGAATGGTCGAAATCTTACATTAAAAATCGTACTTTATCTTTAGCTATTTTTACAAAAAAAAAGTATTGTGCGAAACTACGAATGAGAACTCCATCATCATTTACAACCCCCACTACGGTACTCGTAGCAAACAAAAAATTTAGATTTTACCAAAAGAATTTTGTGTAGTTTCCCTTATTAAGAATTCGGCCCTTTTATAAAATCAGCGAGCCGTAAAAAAACGGGGCTGGCGATTTTCAGCCATTTTATCATTGCTTTTTTCCCAGTAATCATCTTTACTTTTTTAGTTTTTTAGTAACTGCAGTTATACAACGGTTGAACTAAATTTTGCGATTAGGAACACCTACCTCATTCATCCCACCTCCATTGTCATACGAATTCCACGTTCGTTCCATGGGTTTACTACTGTGTTAATTTGGAAATTGAACCCTTAGGGAAGTAATCAAACTTAGAAAAGTTCAAAATCAAAACTGTCGAATCCCTAAAAATCTTTGCAGCAATCCGACTCCAAAGTTTTTCATGTGAAACTAAACTTCAATGTATGATGATTTCAAGTACCTAGTCCTGCATCCTCCCTTACTTGAAGCACCAAAAATTCGCCTTGCATTCTAAAGAGTGAAATACTTTTTTTCTAAACAAAAAAAAAAGATTCCTCACGTCTCACAGAGCTTGCTCAAGTTTCTCTATTTCAATCGCTATCACCATTACACAGCGTCTTTTCTGCAGACATTAAAAAAGAGCTCGAGAAGAACGCATAATCATGATGATGATGTTTGGTGATGGTGGTGAGCAACATAAGGTTCTCCTCAATCGCAATCAACTTGAGCTTATATTGTGGTACAATGCCATGGATAAAAAAAGCGTGGTATGTTGCGGATTGGATTGGCTCTTGCGAGCATTTTTTTGCACGACCTATATTACAAATCCTGTTATTCAAAAGCAAAGCAGCAAATCACCATTCTCATCATTATCATCATCAGCAACAACACGCCATACCACATTGTCATCGTCATACTACGTTGGTATATTTATTTCACGGTGCTTTGCACCACCTCTTCTCATCTCAACTTACGCTGTATTTCGTCTCATTTAAGAAACAAAAAAAAATCTTGAATGTGACTAAAGAGGAGATACGAGATTTCTTAAGACGAAAAATACTTGAGTGATTTGATATAAAAGCCTCTGTTATTAGCATTACTTGCAACATTCGTTTTCGCTTACACAGCAGTAATTGTAGTCACTCATTTTACCTACAATTTTTAAGGGATCCAATAATCAACCGCGTCGAAGTTAAGAAAATCGCATGTTTTGAGTCTCTTCTTTTTTATGCTTATAGTCACGAACAAGTGAATTAGCTTTCTGAAGGGAAAGTCTTGCTTGCAGATATACCATAGAAAATTGGGACCATACAGACATAGTTCAATTTTTTTNACTTGAGTGATTTGATATAAAAGCCTCTGTTATTAGCATTACATACTTGCAACATTCGTTTTCGCTTACACAGCAGTAATTGTAGTCACTCATTTTACCTACAATTTTTAAGGGATCCAATAATCAACCGCGTCGAAGTTAAGAAAATCGCATGTTTTGAGTCTCTTCTTTTTTATGCTTATAGTCACGAACAAGTGAATTAGCTTTCTGAAGGGAAAGTCTTGCTTGCAGATATACCATAGAAAATTGGGACCATACAGACATAGTTCCAATTTTTTTAAAGAAAAAAGTACAATAATATGTTTTATGATGAAATGAATCAAGTTTGGTGAAGCCAATAAGTGGTTTTCTGTTTGTAAATAAAAATGAAAATAAAAGTGGTTTGTGCCCTTTGAGACTTTGGATAGAAGAACTACATATTCCCCTTCTCATCTAGGAAATTTCCATTTAAATTCATATTGCACAAAAATAGAAAAAAAACTGCATATTTCAAAAATACATACTTGTATGCAACAGAGTGACAGTGACTGACTGACTGACTAGCAAGTTAAAATGCTATGCTGGCATTATAGAGTTTAACACTTTCAGCACTAAAAATGCTTTTCATTGCTATACAGTACGTTGGGCAACTCTTGTGCTCGACTATAGTACTCACTTCTGTTGATGATTATGACAGACTTCCTCGTTTAGCAAAAAATGGCAATAAAAGTTTTGCTAATTTAGATACAGGCATGTTTAAATTTATACTATGAAAGTATTTGGGTGCAGTATTTACTACTTCCGAAAACAAAATTTGTTAATTTTTCGTGTTTAAAAAAATTCTACATTTATGAAAAATGCAGAAAAAATTATTACGTATACCAATTTAGTTTTGCAATTTCGATTGTATCATGCGCTAAAACTCTAATAAAAAATTAGGAACATGTGTAAGCCAGAGTTTCCACAAGTGGTGTGAACAGCATAAAAATTCAGCTGTTTCAATACAATACATCATACATCGTACTCATTTAATAATCCTTTCACAAGCAAAGTTAGAAAGCGTGAAAAATATAGCAAGATTGGATTTGGAAGCTTTAAATTTAAGTCATGCTTTAACATAAGGCATTTACTACGTTTAGATAATAGCAAATGAATTGAATTGAGGTGCTTAACCAAAATGGAAGAAGTGCATCCCACTTAAAAGACTTTTTATACCTTTCTTGAATCATGCTCACGAGCGAGTTTAGTTTATGGGGATTTAAAAAAATGATCATAAATCCCTACACATTTCCTTCGTTGGTTTTTCAGAGCTCGTCATTTCACGTGACTAAAAATATATGTGTATTTTTACAACATATACTGATTTACTTTGTTCAATGTCAGCCAGCAAAAATCCTTTCTCATTTCTCATAGTACACATCATACAACATGAATGAAGAATGAACGCGTACGGAGAAAAGCAGTGTACGGGAAAGCCCATACATTTAAATAAACAAGGGGTTATAGAAGTTACAAGGTTCCCCAAATCACAACAAACTACCTATGTGGTGGATGTAAACGATACATGCCGTTCTAAACGAAATGTGCATTTAATATGAACTTTTCAGAAGGTTATTTCCTCCACGTGCGATTTTAATTGCATGCATGTACATTCAAAAACCAAATTTTGTGAAAAATGTAAAATAAAGGCAATAGATATTGGCACTGCACACCTGTATTTCCATTACTATTCATACGCATAAAAGGAATCATTATCGTTTTTGCGATAAACATGCAAGGGCCGGGCAAATTACTACAGCTGATTATCTTCACAGCAGGTTTCCACGTAAAAAATTGCAATCAATTTGAAGTGTGCTTGAGCAATACATGCTAATTCCTGATGGAAAAGGACTTGCCTCACATCACAGTGTGTCCAGCGCATTAGTGTAATACTGATATGTAGAGAGAAATATGCATGTAAAACAAGATTCGCGAAAAATCAAGACGTATATATCAACATGATTTTTATACATTCCTCGAATGAACGTGAATTATGATAAGAATTTATACATGTAAAGTATTAAGTGGACATACCAAAACCAGTAACATTCAGGTTACATAAACGCTGTTATATCTGTTGTAACATTTTTTATTCGATCATACGATCAGCAGAAAAGTAAGATGAGTCCGGTTCCAATCTGTAACGCAGACTTACGCGTGTGCTGGTCTTTAATGCTGATAATGCGTCGTGTTTGAGAGTAACAAGCGAATCTACGCGGAGTTGATTGAACATTTTTTTTAAATCCACATATCATTGTAAAAGTGATGTAGGTTAGTTCAACCAACAAGGCTACGGCAGGTAATGTTCCGTATTTACTTTTGCTAACAAAAAAAATACGCTTTGTCTGCTCTGCTCATCCAATCCAAAATTTTATTTTGTATTATTAAAACATCAACAATTTTTAACTATCATGCTAACTCAGCGGCTGATCCATTCCAAGTAATGAGGTTTTGTCTGTGTGTGTAAGTAGACATCAAAGACACAATATCTTTTAACTTGCTTAGGTACGCTTCGTGTATTGTAAATCAAACTTTACATGTAAGATCGGTTCCATGCCTAAGCATCCTCATCAACAGAAATTGGATGGCCTTCAAAGTCTAAGTGCATGAATGTTTGAAGCAAGAGTTAAAAAGAAGCAGAGGAAACTTTTAGCACGACCAACGCAAACGCAAAAACCTTGTGTGCTTTTACGTTTCATCGTTGTTGCAGTTGATTTTATGCCCATGAACTTTTACGATCATCAAAGCCAACACAGTCATAATGTGGGGTACCCTCTCTTCTGAAGTATTAAAACCCAAACTGTAATTAAATTGATGTCTATTAAACCGTCTACAGTAAAAACATACTCATTTAATTTGCGACAATAGATCAATTCCCTTGCTTTGAATTTTTACAAGTGTTGTAGGCGTCTATAAAATTTTAGATAAAGATCTAAAACAAATAATGATAGTGATCGCTCACTTACAAAATAAATATCTCTTGGCTAGCATGTACCAGAAATAATGAATATGATTTACTTTATTCCGGAGAATCCCATATTCTAAAAAGACATATTCTATTTTAGGAAAATTCTTATAGCATTCCATTTCCATGATTGGAAGGGAATGCATGGTGCGTAGTCAGAAGTTTGAAGTCTACGTTATTTTGTACCCTAAGTTTGTAAATTGAGAATGCTTCAAAGGAGCTTTGCCAACTTTCTGGTTTAGACTTGCGAACCAAAGCCAGCACGTCCTTGAGAAGGAAAAGCGAGACATCAAACATTTCTGCTCAGAAACAACAAGCAATGAGCATGAATAGGTATAAATGATCAAGCAGATTTTATAAGGTTTAGTACTTATTTCTATACATCATATTTTCGCTTCCTTATTCTAAACTTTCATTGTCTTTTTCCAATAAAATTCATCATAAAATCTGAAATAGAATTTGAATTTTTTGGCAAATTGATGCAGCGCATACGTTTCCTTATTTTGAATTCGGAATATCTCATAGTAAAGCACAGAATATAATTTGGTTCCTATTTAATATCTCTCAGAATAGAAAGGAAAATTGGAGCATGTGTGTTAAGCATTAAACTTCCAGCATTACATAAATCACAATGACCAAAATTATGTAGTTATCAGTCATTTATGCTACCTTTAACCTTGACCCTTCAAATTATTGAAAGGAGAAAAACACGAATAATGTCATTGTCAACTGAATTGGAAAATATTTTATGTAATTTTATGATTTTTTAAATTCAAAGACAAGTGTTTTCCTGAATAATTTAAATATGAATTATGCAACTGGAGTGTCTTGATCTATATATCTGACGGTAACTAGAATTGAAAACCGTCTGTCTGCTCTAATGGTTCTACTTTTGTGCACATGAACTTTAAATTTTTATAATAGCTTCTAGCAGTGTCCTCGTCAAAGACCATGCTCAGGTTATTGATGATTACAGTTGGATTTTCCATGACCTTCAGATGTATTGAAGTTGCTCAACATATCATTTCAAACTACACAGGTGGTATTTCTGAATGTTCGTTCAATTCCTTTGGACATGGTGTTAGTTTTCATGTTAGCATCGCATGCCACACAATAAATGAATTGAATAGAACACACACGAGCAACTACTACTGGAAAATGCAAACTGCCAACTTACTCATCCAGTAAGATTGCATTGAGTTCACAATTTGCAATATCGAACAGGAAATTGTATATTGTATTTTTGGTGGGCTATCATGCATGTTGCATGCATGCCATTAAATATTGAGTATGGATTCAATTAAATTTTCTGCATTGTTTCATCCAATCACAATTCAGCATAAATTATATCTTTTATGTCTCACCATTTGCGTGGAATATTTTTTTGTTATAACTTTTACTTTTACCATTTTCTATAAAGTATTTTAGCAAATGGATACGGTTTTTAAATCGTCTTTTGGATGCATTTTGTGGAAATTTTCCCAAAACTTTTATCCATACCGAGGAAACTGAGGTGACTCTAAATTCATAATACATGATACAAGTTTGATATNTGCATGCCATTAAATATTGAGTATGGATTCAATTAAATTTTCTGCATTGTTTCATCCAATCACAATTCAGCATAAATTAGATCTTTTATGTCTCACCATTTGCGTGGAATATTTTTTTTGTTAGAACTTTTACTTTTAACATTTTCTATAAAGTATTTTAACAAATGGATACGGTTTTAAATCGTCTTTTGGATGCATTTTGTGGAAATTTTCCCAAAACTTTTATCCATACCGAGGAAACTGAGGTGACTCTAAATTCATAATACATGATACAAGTTTGATATCACATTCATAGTATACGGTAATACATAAAAGATATAGACATGCCTCATAGACACGAACTCACTGGCTTGAAGTTTAGCCGACAGAAAATGCTGCTTATGACATTAAGCATTTTTTTCCTTAACTGGTTCCTAATACGGTCACTCGTCGCATATAGTAAAAATCAATGTCGTCAAGGACGTCAATAGTCGATAGCAATTTCATTTATTGCTCTACCTTATGTGCAGCTTTCGCGCATAGCATAACTTCATACTGTACATTGCCTGATAAACTTACAGGTGAGAAGTACTTGTCTGAGTAGTTCCAGCATTTAATACAAAATTCGCTTTTTATGAAGAAGTGTTCTCATCCTTTATGCAGATCGATTCGGACAGTTCTTATTAAAAATTCATGGTGTCCTCTTGAAATCGGTGGAGTGGAGGCATTCAAATGTATTGGTGAATAGAAATTTTTAATAAAATGTAGATATGCTGTATTAACTACGGTAGGATTAGTTTTTGCCTTGTTTTACAGACAAAATCTCTTTTCTGAAAGATGGAATCTAATGAAGAAAAACAATGTGCGCAAAGTCTATTAAGTTTGAACTTCCGGCGTTTATGAATTTCTCGTATCAATATTACATATTATTTCTTATGTTACTCAAAAACAAATTTAATCTCAGCTATTAAACTTGTAAACATAAACTTGTGAAGGTTTGAGTATATATATAAGTAGGTAGATCTGATAATTTTAAGGATGTCGTGTAAAGGATAGTTTGGGTTTAAACCGTCAACAGGTACTAGTAAATAAACAGCAAGTTGACACGTGCCTGTACTTCATATGATCAGATTAAAATAGGAAATACACGCTAACCATAAACGTGAATTTTACTTCTTAATTACGCGTAAATCTTACTCGGTGATTGTTTACTTCTACCTTCACTTGTTTTTATTATGACAAATAATTATATTATCGAGAAAACAAAAACATCACAAAAATTAGCTCAGGCCACTGAATAAATTAATGGCAACGAATATTCTACATGTTATTATATACTTTATTCCTCAAACGTACGAAGAAAAAATGAACTCGAAAATTTTTTTTTCATAAAGTCAAACAAAAATTTTTGGAATTCATAGAAAATCTGATATGAAAGTTTTAAACGAAACCTATAGCAGAAATTATGAGATGAGACCATGATTGATTCATTCATTTTTTGCATTCAGCCAAAATTACTATGTATTGGCACATCTCAGTTAACTGTTTAATGTGTTTTTTTCCTGCACTAGAATCGAAGTCATTGCTAAGTAGTCGGGGAATTTATTGCACTGTCTGGCTGAAAAGAATTCCATATACCAGCATTATTGTTAATTCCACCTTCAATGTTGAGCTTAACTTGTCTACTGACTATGATTCCTGTGCTAATTTAAGTATTTATATAGATAAATGTCTGGTGTTACACTATCACTGCCCAAGCCATTGACAAGCTCCCTTTTGCGTTGCATCTTTCTCCTCTCTGTTCTCTTCTTTAGCATTGTACATATTTTTTGTGAGCATTACTAAAATGCAGAGGATTATGAGAGCAGACAAAGTGAGTAGACAATATAGACTATAGACACTTCCTTGTCGGCTCGACTATCTGTAGACGAGACCACACGCCACACGTTTTTGCTTTCTGCGTTATAGGCCAGCCAGGAGCAATACACCGTTTCATTTACAACTTTTTGTAAGCAAGTGGTAGAGGAGAGACGTCAAAACCCAAGTCTTGCATTTTACATGACATACTGCTGTGAGCAGAAAATGTTATGTTGTAAAAGTCAAGTCATTTTACGTTTATTCATATGCATTATAAAAGATCATCATCATGTGATGAACTGTTTTCCTGATCTTCTTTACTTCACTGATTACTTTAGCCACTCATGCGTAACTTTAAAAGCCTGCTCAAAAATAAACGGACAAAATCTTCAAAATTTTGGTATTCCTCTCGTCATCAAACAAACAGTCAACATGAGGTACTGATTGAACTGGTACAATAGAATGAAATGGTACAACAAAACTGAAAACAACCTGTCTGGTAAACAAAAATAGTTTGCAAGTGGTTAATCTTTTTTTCTGGTATTTTTTCACATCAATTTCGATTCCTGTCACTCACGCTCATGTAAAATAGCACTTACAGATAAATAAAATAAGCTGCCAAACTTTTAAGGATTCATGATTTTTTGTCTTCATTTATCAGTAAAGGCATGTGATATTACAGTCAATTTCAATTGTCCAACCAGATAAAATTTATAAATCCTTACCTCCAGTGCCCAGAACCTTCAAAAGCTCAAAATTCGACATGTCTACTCTTCCTTTGTGGCCGGTCATATTCACTGCAAAGAAACAAAAATATAAAATTTTTAAGGAATGATAAAATACGTTCCAGATTTGACTTTACTCAATAGTTTTTATATTTGTTTTTATAAGTGATTGTACAACTGTATGCATGACGACAAATTAGTAATTCAAATGCATCATTTCCATTAAAACACATATATTATTCGACTTATAGGTCGACGAACTAGTGGTGAGTGCTCGATAATCTGTCGGAATCATCATTCGATCACTCAATGTTCCCACATTAATATCGCCCCTACCACAACTTTATTTATTTGATGTGGCCTAGAATACGGTACTAAAATTCCATTGATGAAGACTAGTCGTTTCAATTAAAATGTAGTACAATGTCCTTAAAAAGCAACAACAGTAATTCATATTTCATTTAGCAAGTATTAGAGGGAGTCATTGAACGACTCGATTAATAAAATGTTAACAAACTTGTAGATACAACGGCTCATAAAGTGTAGTATGAATTAAAGACGAGACATAGAGATTAAGAGATTGCGTCTGATTTTCCTTATGTAGTTACTATTTAGCTCAAAATCCGTTCATTTTCCTCATCATATTAATCATTGCATCGATAATAGTTGATGGTTCATAAACAATAAGAGAACTAATGCAACTAATATTTCGTGTCTGATTGAGTTCTTCATTTAAGTACTTCAGTCTATGAGATTACAAACGTCACTATTCGCTTATCTGAAAAGTTCATTACCACGTCAGTATTTATATTTTAACATTTGCTAGTTTAGAACAAAAGCAAGGTTGGTATGGATTACGAGCAGTTTCAACGAAATCTGATAACGAGTTCAATGGAATAGAAAATTCTTTGGTATTCTGGAACATTTCTTTGAAGATTTTTGATTTTTCAGAACGCAATCTGATTTCAAACCATCTTTAAATCAATAGTGTTGCCTGCCTATAAAATGTTTCAGAAAGGTTTGTCAAGTGAGCTGCTTCAGATGCTGTTTCATTTACAAACTGCTTATCTTGCTTACATTATAATTGAAATACTTATATCAAAGTTTAACATTTATGAAGTTGCTATAATGCTATTTCGTAATCGCGAGTTACATAAGTAACGACATAATTGTACGTAGGTAATGTTGTACATGTACATCATCCGCACAGCTCAACTCAACCACTACAAAATGTCCTGCTTATGTAAGTAGTGTAAACACATCATGATTCATTAATTTAAATGATTATGATCACGACATTGGCTATTTTTACTTTCATTTGCATTACTTTAGATTACATAACGTTTTTTGAAGGCTTAAGCACGTCAGGGAGACTGCATTTTCAATAAATCCGAAAATTCACTTACGTTAGAATTGTTACGAAAATTTCACAATTTTGAAGTTAAAAAACGGTAAAACTGTCAATTCGAAATAAGCATGGCACAAAAATGTAGTCTAAGAACATTACACAGTTTACAGTAATATGCGCTCCCTCGAGAGTTATGTAACTTTCTCTCCGCATTTAACATTCATCTCGAAGCACGTACGCTATGCATATTTTGTTAATATTGGAAACCCAAATTGAAAGTTTGTATAATCCACAGTAGT
>JAHZMX010001127.1:0-19829 GCA_027743895.1 Seira musarum | reverse complement strand
ATACCTAAAGAAAAAAGCAAAACAATCTAATCCAAAAATAGCTTTCCTGATAAAGTCTTCACAATCCATCCATTCTTAAACTGTGACATGTAAAATACTTCTCTAACTTGTATAATTAAAAAATGGAGATTTTTTCATAAAACTATTTATTAAACTTAGGAATTCACATATTTAACATTTGTTCATAGTGTGTAATAATCGTCCACATTCATTTGTTTCATTTTCAACAATGATGAATGGAACACGAGCGGGATGCAAAATACCCCAGAATTTTATCTGCGACTCATCTCATGACATTCCTCCTCACATCATAAACAATGATACCATATTTTATGAGAATCATGATATAATACGCATCTGTAATAAGTAACCTGACAATGAGTCTCAACAGTTGTACAAGTTGGAATTGGAGTGGTAGGTAGAAAACAAGGAGACAGCATCAAATTAAAAAAAAACTCCGTCTCTTTCACTCACACGAGTTTTCTCTAGCGTGCACACAATATTTCATGCTGAATACCGCGTCTCGTTCATTCGCTGGTTTGCTCTGAGCAATCTGACATTTAAGCGTAGGCAGATTAGGAGATGTGCCTGGAGACGACCAGTGGCAAGAAAACACTCATCTCATCACATCCTCCTTATCAACATCCCATCATCCAAAATTAATCTCGAGTCTGGCAAGGTCTGCTCTGAACAAAGAGGCAACGTAAAAGTAAAAGGTATATTAATAAGCTTGCTTATTATTAGCACACTAAAATACATAGAGTCATCATGAGAAGTGGGTTGTATACCTCCAGCAGTTTCTTATTTTTTCTAGAGAATTTACTTTCTCTTACGTTGGAAATGAGATATTTATGTATGTGACGAAACAGCCACAAAAAAAGATTACAATCTCACTCATTATTCATGTAATCCGACATATGTAAATCCTTACAAGTTCCTTCTCGCTTGTACAACAAAAATGAAGTTTTTCCTTTCTGTCTGTCTATGGACTATGGAGGAAAAAATGTAAAACCATCATCACATCACATCATAGTTCACTCATTTGTCGGGTTTTCCCACTAATACATCTCCACTCATTTGGAGTTATTTTTTTATGGGAAGTGGATACACACAGCGTGGATTTTAATACTGAGCATACTTAGTTTTTCATTCTTTGGAAAAAAAGTCAAAAGGGAAATAATAATGACGAGTAATGAGGAGTTTCACAATATTTGATGACTTACTGACTGACTAGTTCTCAAAAAGTATTGCTGCAAGAGTATTAAAATTTCAGCCATGCTTGGGCCGAGAAAAAGTTGAGAAAAAGTAGTTTTACGAAGTGACTGAGTGAGTGGGCTATACTACAAATTCTACAGTCTCTTCCTCAAAATGATGATGAAAAGTTTTTCTCAAAGTTTTGAAAATAGTTTGCATTTCCCAACTAATCTCAAGTGTCGTAATATGGACAGAGCAGGAGTGAATTATGGACATGTATTTTTGATTAAAAGCTAATATATCTCGACTTGTGTATGTACAACTTTAACATGGGCCAATATAAAAGAAGGATTGTATAAGTACAAATGATAGTGTAATAGAGCAAAAAAAATTAAGAATTTAAGCGAATTTTTCCACTTTGAAGAAGAATCTTTACTTTGTAACTCTGCTAATTTCACCTTTTTTCCTTCAATTTTCATTCAACCGAAAATAAAGTGATTTGCTAATTCATTTTAAGAGGAGGAAGGACACAAGAGAATGCTTACGAGAAACTTATAATTCTTTTCACTCCCTTCTTTTCTCTTTAGATAAAGCACGAGTTTAGTTGGATTCTCTTTTACAGAAAAAAACCCACATTATTCTTTTGGAGGACTCGAGACTAAGCCTGAAAAAAAATCTGGGTGAGTTGAGCAGAAATTGAATCTTCTTGCAAAGATTTCTCCTTTGAGAGAAATGCTTTCATCTAAAAAACCCACATTATTCTTTTGGAGGACTCGAGACTAAGCTTGAAAAAAAAATCTGGGTGAGTTGAGCAGAAATTGAATCTTCTTGCAAAGATTTCTCCTTTGAGAGAAATGCTTTCATCCTCTCCAATATAGAATTGCTTTTTCAAAAAGGGAAGGAAAAGCGATGAGATGAGATGAGTAAGAGTGGTGAAAGCCCTTTACCCTGTTTCCATAATTTTGTTTCTATTATTTTTCAAGAGTGCCTATTCCACTAACATTATTTTTATTACGGAGAACAAGTATTTTGCAGTGAACGTACGTACGTATCTCATATTATATGCATATGCATAAAAGCATGAGTATTTTTCCACTTTCATTATTTTTCATATTTCATTGTTCTTCTGCAATTTACGGAAATCTATTCCTCGCTTTCTCCCATCAGAGCAAAATAAAGGCATTCGAGCTGGTCCAAGGTATTTTTCCCGTTTATTTTCATATCCTCTTTTGGATTGTAAGTAGTAGAGCGTAATAATGATAATAATTATATGCGAGATAGGACACGCAAATAAATTTTCCCAAATGTATGCATTTTTAGGTCTCATGAGAATCATCCACATTTTTTATATATGAAACGGTCCATTCCATTTGCAATTTTGACATGGTTTGTGTAGTTTTTTTGTGGCCGCTCATCATCCTATCCAAACAGTGCGGAATGGATATGGGATAAAAAAAAATTGGAAAAGCAGTGCCGTAAAGCAATATAGCAGTCATAAAAATTGGTTGAAAGATTTGCGATAAAAGAGGACGAGAGTCATTTCGTGAATGAAATGAAAGAGAATGGTCCAATATGTAGGAAATAAGTATTAAAACACCTGTGCTTCCTAGCCAATTGATAAAAAGAATCAAGCAAATAAAATATTCTTGAGTGTTTCCATTTCCCCCTTTGATCGAGTGGGCCTTTTCCAGTCCGAGTCCAAGTCCAGGCAATGGCTCTAGAAGTGAACGAGCAAACTAACTATACCACAGTCGTCCACTTTTCTCTCAATTTCACTTTCCCTTTCTATTTTCCTTCATTTTTTATGATGAGGCTGAACAAACGAACGTTTTTCATTTTCCAACCACACCGTACGATGCATATGCAGTGGGGATGGTGGTGTATGTGCGCTCCACAAAGGTATGAAGTTGAATGGCTCGTGGGCTTCCATTCTCATTTTCTTTCTCTCTCTTCACAAAAAGAACAAAACTGTGAAGAGGAATGTGATTCCTTTTTTCCCATTCTTCCATTCAATTCAAACGTCATAAAGTAAGAGCGTGGTCATAACGTATCACTTGTTTTCCTAGAATATGGCCATGAAGATACCGTTTATTACATCGAATTGTGGCGTAGAAAAAAAAGTATCCGAATCGCCAATCGTTTTTCATTGTGTTTGCCTAGGGTTTGTATATTTTTCCCTGCTGTATGGTCACATTTTTTTTCAATTTGCTCTATTCACTGGAATGAGCATGCATGTTTATGATTCCGAAATAGGTAAGCGTGTTTTTCTCTTGATGAGATGGAAATGCTGGCGGAGAGAGAATTAAGATGAATGTTTCCCATGAATGGAAAAATGTTTACGCAAAAGAAAATTGTTTTCAACTGGGAGGCTTTGCAAAGCTTCATCAAACGCTCATGACTCATGATGATTCACGATGATGATGAGGATTGCGGAGCTCTAAGTATGTTCCTCTATGCGTACCTCTATGAATGCGAGAGAAAGTTTGTTTCAATTTTCCCCTCGAAGAAGGAACAAAAATCGACAATGTTGATAGTTGATGTTGAGTAGTAAAACAGCAAAGAACATAATGAAATTGAGAAGCAGACGCTCATTTTTTCCTTCCATAGCCAGAAGCATCGAAGTGGAAAGGTGGGTAGTAGTTCTGGGTACGTATGAGACATCAACACTTCAGGGGAAAACGCGAGGAAACAGAAACGAAAGAAAAATAGAAGAAAATGAACAAATAAGAGCCTACGAAGAAGAGGTACGGACGGATGTGTGCTTTTGGCCAAAAGAAAATATAGAGAAAGCCCAGCAACATTTCACATTATCATCCTTTGCTTACACTTCAGTCTATGTACCTAGCCATGTAGCATTAACCCTTCTGACTTTGACTGCTTTTCTTCCCTAACGTGTTTATTTTTTCCTATCAAAAGTGATTGTTAGAGCCAAGGCTGCTTGATTGAGATTTCCCCTTGCACTTTGATTTATTTCAGTTAAACCTATTTTTCAAGATCTGGACGAGTGTACATATGTGGGGAAAAAAGCAGGTCCATCCTTTACCGCCTACTTGAAGAACGTGAGCGTAAAAGGTTGGAAAACGTGAGTTGATCTTGTTTGCACATAATATTGTTTCTGTTTCAGAGAGAAATCAGAGACGACAGTTTCAGTTTCTTTTTTTTGTATTATGACACGACGTGAGAGAAAAAAGTTTCATGCAGAAAGCACAGATAAAAATATGGTGCCAGTATCATTCAGTATCAGTATCACATGAAGCTCGTGTGTAAAAAATACGGCAAGGTCATTTGACACTAGTTTGCCTTTTTACTAGCTTTTCTGTCAACTCTGCTCTGATTTCGAAATGCTTGCGCAGCACATTTTCATGTGACACCTGGGACGAGTGTCAATTAACTAATTGGAGAAAATGTCGCAAGTGAAACTGGCAAGTGTAAGTACACAAACCGCTGGTACTCTAACTTTTGATCATTCATGCGAGATAATGTTGCGTCACATACACTAGAATAATTACATGACGATGTACTTAAGTAAGCTTGTATGCAGGAGCTGCAGCTCCAAACCAAATGATGTGATACTAAATTAATGAATTGAGTACTTTAGTGCGAACAATTTCATAGGCAGACCCATTCATCATGCTGATTTTCAGAAAAGAGACAGGAAGAAGCATAATGTTTTCCAACTTTGACCTCGAACATCATTTTCCTTGTAAAATGGAAGCGTACAGCCTTACACAGACACTTTATATGACAAAATATGGACATGTAACAAATCAACCTTCACGACTTCCTCCATTCGTTGCTCATTTTATTGACTCATGTGGCTCGTAGTTTCACCGTAAGTTGTTTACATGAAAATTGTGTCTTTTACATAAATGATATTTCTCAATCACACTTATCATTGATCCGATCAAACTCCATGAAGACCAAGTCAACTTCATTTCAACTTGTAAGTATGTATATGTAAGTAGTTGAATTTTCGTAGTATGTTGAAGTGAGAATCGCAGTCACTTTACCCTTTAAAATGCGTATGTGTGTGCGGGCAATGAATTATGCAAGGACAAAAAATCAATATTCTATTAGACTCACTCACTTTGCTCAAGTCTTAAAGGAAAATTTTGAACAGTCTTCTTCTTACATTTAGGTAAGTAAAAGAATCCATCCTTTCCATTCCATTTCACTTATTAATATTTCCTGCCACAACATGAAAAGTTGCACGTCAATCCGATTTTTATTTCTCGTGTCCCTCTGTTATTCCAATGTTACAACGTCAAAGAGAAAAGTCAAGTTTCTTGATTTATGACGCTTGACTGAGCAAAGAAAGTGACAGGGATAATACAATATGATTCGTACGAAATCGAGAAAATGAATTTATTCCGCCTCACCTCACCTCACATAATGTGAAGCAATGAAATACGCATTAAATATTTCCTATTATTCGAACACAAAAAAGCTCAAACATTTTTCATTATTACCTCTTTATCGGTTTTCCCTGTTGACAGTTATTTTTACTTTCACCAATTTTTATGATACACACAACAAAAAACTGCATTAATTCTCTTTCTCCACCAACAAAAAATTTTTTGGGTGTGATTGTGATTGGTGAGCGCGTAAGAAGGTGTGTTTTGAAAAAGGGTTTCCCAATGTTCTCTTATTTCCTGNCACACAACAAAAAACTGCATTAATTCTCTTTCTCCACCAACAAAAAATTTTTTGGGTGTGATTGTGATTGGTGAGCGCGTAAGAAGGTGTGTTTTGAAAAAGGGTTTCCCAATGTTCTCTTATTTCCTGTAAGCACACTGTGAAAAGGGTTTGACTTGACTTGACTTTTGCAACCTGAGCTTACACCTACCTGAAGAAAGGTGGAGAGAAAGTAATGAGTGTATATTCTGCTCTGTCGTGTCTTGTCATATTACACTTTCATCCGTTTCTCATTTATCATTATAATACGTTTTCTCTTCCCTGCTCGGCTGAATGCATCTTTAAACCTGTTTTCGTGATTCGTGACTTAATCCACATCTTCCATGAACAATGTTTTTCATGATAGCTTGGCTTAAGGAAAGAGTGAGACCAAAGCCAGCCACGCGACGACGATGACTTTCTTTCTCGTGAAAGTTCAAGCCATTGTATCTTGTTCCTTTCCAAAGTAGTACATATGCATGACTTAATTCCTCGTTAGTTGTAAATACTTTCCTCGCATTTTCCCTTTTTTCTCGGGCGAACAAAAGTTTGAGGTAGACTCATTTATTACAATACAGACTGGTCTGGTTTGGTCGCTGATATTTTACGGCTCATTCCATAACATCTTGTGTTAAGTAAGTTACTTTCCTCTCTTCGCACATACGGCATGTAGTACCCATACTATGCATAATATATTCATTCAGATGGTGGGAGTTAGTCAGTGAACCACACAAGCTATTCTGGGTGAGTCCATTAGAAAAGCCATAAAATGCTTGTTTCCACTTCCTACTTGAGCAAAAAACACTCCAAATTTTAATAGTTGTAGCTGTATGTAACGGAGCAAGCATATATTTTCCAATTTCGAGAAATGCTACTTCGGACAAACCAGGGATCATAAGGCAGCCCCATTTTCACACAAATGCACACTAAAATTAGGCTATTAATACGACGCACGGGAGAAAAGCCGTGTTTATGAAGTTGCCTATATGCACATATTAAAAAATTTATCTCTCCCTTTTCCCTTTCCTTTTTTTCCCTACATGCTGCTGCTGGTCTCAGACATGCATGGCATACCATGACATCCGGCTTGATGCATGTTTCTTCTCTCCTTGAGCCAGTATGTTTCCATACTTCTCCCTCTTTCTTTTCTTACAGATGCAGACATGCATGAAAGGAGAATGTGAAATCTTTTTGTTCGACTTTATTGGGACTGTCGCAGTAGTTGTAGTAGTGGTGATGGCACTAGAAGATAGAAAAGTCTATGACAAGACGAACGACTGGATGTTTCCTTTTTTTGTGGGGATCTCCCTCCTACGGGCACATTTTTAAGGTTTAACATGATAAAAAATGTTATTTGATTATATTATATTATGACATGATACACAAAAAAATACGAGAAACGTGCATAATGTAAGTTGCGAAATGGGTGTATTGTAGTTGAAGTTGAAGTAGCCACGCAAAAAAAAGCTGGAAAGTTGAGCTTTTAGTATGCGAATTACTTACTCCTACGAAAAAATGTACCATACATGGTACAAAAAATAGGGTGGAATGTCCTCTTCTTTTTAGAGAAAAACCTACCGGCTTTCTGCTGACTTCCTGCATACATGCTCTTGTAAAAGTCTAGGCAGCTTGCACGCGTATTGCATCGCATGGTACTTATCTTTCTTTCTTGGGACTAGGACCATTTTCATGGCAAACAAAATAAGCACAATATTAATAAAAAGACAGAGATAATATTATATCATGTTCCTTTATTCTGTCGGTGATATCAGGTTTTTTGGTGGGGGAGGAAGTAAGTAAGATTCTACATTTTTACTTTTCTCTCATCGCATTGAAAAGCCCTTATGAAAAGAGGAATTTTTTCGGGAATCAACTTCAATAATAAAAAGTCCGTTTTCCGTCAACGCGCGGAGGCATGAACCCAGTTACGGCAGTTACTATGAAATGATACGAGAGTAAAGAAGTAGAAGAAAAGCAAAGATCCTTTTCTTTGCCTCAATCCTCGACCACTCAATTTTCTAATATCTTCTAGCATTTGAGTACTCTTATTTTTCTCCCATTATTACAAACGATGGATAGAGAAAAAGGAATAAAAACACTGAAAGAAGTAGATTTTTTTGCCACCATCATCATCAACATCACTGTCATTTTCTCTTTCTTGTGCAATGAAGAAGGAAGGCTGGCGGCACAAGGATCAGAGAAGGACTTTTTCTCCCTCTGAATTCTCCAGAGAAAGAGGCAAGTAAGTCGAAGCTCCAAACTCCAAACACACACATAGACATACCAGCTCACACACTCCCAAACACACATGGAATTTTCTCCTGGAGAAGGAGAAAGGGGAAAACGGGGAAAGCTGGGCTTTGGTTACAAGCTTCAAAGCTGAGCCAGCGAGCAAGCAAGGTGTCCTACAGTCCTCCCTATAAAGTCGAGTATTTCCCATTCTCTCATCATCAGTATTTGACAGCAGCTGCTCCCGAAAGGATACATTGGCCAAGCCAGAAAAAAAAGAAAGAAGAACGGTGGTGGTGCACACAGCTCGTTCTCAGGGTTAAACAAAAATTCTCTGCAGAAAGAAAACGAGGAAAAGGCAATAGGACTTTTATTTTTTGCATGGAGGCGAATGGAGGGAAAGTGCGGAAAGAGGGATAGAAAGGTGGACGGAAACCCCCATTTAAAGAAATAAAGGGTATGAAACCTCTCACTCGCAAAATATTTTTCTGACGTTTGAATTCAGTAGTGAGACGAAAACTGAACAGTTTAAGTACTTTTATTTTTTTACCTTTTTTCTCAATTCAAGAGGAAAAACTTGGAAGTTTCGCTGTTTTATGGGAGTTTCGTGGTGCATGGAAAGCCATATCCACTTTTATTCTTCCCAGTAAAATTTAAAAGGTTTTTTAATACTTTGTTGTCTCATGACTTGCTTCAATGACTGTCATGCAGTAAGTCAGTTTGGAGAAAAAGAGAATTGAAAAGAAAAACTGTTTTCCCTCCTTTTTGCACAACATCGTGCATTGTTGTACATAACCGCTATTACGACAGGAAGTAGGAAGAAATATAGTGGTGGCGTAATGTGATGTGATCTGTGACAACAACAACAACAACGAAAAAAAGCACAATTACAAAGAAGACGAGGACAAGCTGAACTAGTTTTTTTATCGTAAAAATTATTGCGCGGATGTTACTGTAAGCAAAAGTAATCTTTTTTCTTCTTCCTTATTGACGCAGAGAAGAGTTGTGTAAAGCGAATCTCACTTTACACAACTGCGTTTGCAACGCATCCTCCAAACGTCGTTTTAGTGCTCGTTAAACGCTCCTTTCTCTCTGGCTGGAGACTATACCTCCCATTATCCAAGATTCGCATTCGCCCCTGTCATTATGATGATATGATGACTCCTTGAGAAGAGCTGCGAGGATCAAAACTTTTATCTTAATTCCCTCTTCTCTATCTTCATCATCATCATATGAAGATATATAA
Source organism: Seira musarum (assembly GCA_027743895.1). NCBI lineage: Eukaryota > Metazoa > Arthropoda > Collembola > Entomobryomorpha > Entomobryidae > Seira > Seira musarum. The sequence goes on along the minus strand of JAHZMX010001127.1, from coordinate 10,486 downwards.
TGCTTTCGAGAGGAGAACAACAGCTCAAGTAACCATTTCTCTTCAAATTGGAAGGAAAATTATTTGTGGAATGGAGACTCTTAGCGGGGTGGAAACTGGAACATGCAGCTTGTACCAAGAATTTAGAAACTTGATTCCTTCTCTGCCAGTTCTTGTTCTAGTGAAGCGGAAAACTGACTGAGGGATTTTGTCTATCAAAGGGAGAAAACAGTAAAAACTTGTCATCTTCATCATCGTAACCGTCTTCTTCATCTTGTGTATTTCAACTTTCCCCTGCGAGAAAACAAACCTCCTCCGGAACTACATCGAGCCACCCGCTGTGAACCCTTCAGAAGAGTGTCATATTATCGAAGAGCTTCACATGAAATAGATTGCGAAAAGTTAAGATATTCTTTTTTCGCATTTCGAAATGGAAAATGTCACAAACATGGGGCATCTTGTGAGTATGCAAAAAAATCCGTTACACTATTCAGAAACAGAGTTCTAAAAAGGATGGCGCATAGCGTGAAGTGAAAGAAGGACGCGAAATTGTTTTGACGTTTTAATCGTGCTTCAAGTTTTTGAGACGCTTTGCCGCAAAAGCGCAATTAAAGTATTGATGGTTACTTCCCCCTGTGAAATATCCCAGATGACAGGGACATCAACATCATCGCCAGCAGTTGCAGCAGCAGTGCTTTGAAACAAGTTTTTTTTGTCGTCAACTTTGCGTAATTTCATCTCCATCTTCATCATCTAAAAATCATTATGATCATGATTAGTCCTTGTGGTGGATGCGACCCCCATTTGTCGGCTGCCATCATGTGCTACTTCTCCTTTGTAAGTTTTGTTTACCAAATGCTGCTGGTACATAAATATCCTCTATATTAACTACTTTATACCAGGAATAGAAAACGCTTTATCTAGTCCTAAGGCTTGCTTGGAAAAGGGAATGCACATATTTGTGGTAATAAAAATGATGAAAAGGGAAATTACGTTTTTCTGATAGTTTTCTTCTGAAAAATAAACGAGAAAAGTTGGAAACAACATTTTTTTCTGTGGTTGACAGTTTGAGAATGTGCGGTTTCCTTTATTGAAGAGAAAGAGTAGGACATGCATCGCCTGGATGGGCTTTTGGTTTTGTTAGTCAAATAAGCATATTATCAAAAGGCAGAAAAGGCTTTGTTTTTAGTTTGTCATTGTCAGCGAATCATATAGCTTGGCAATCTCCTTCATCACATTTTAATAAGACCTCGGTTATCATAGATGATATTATTTATAGCTGACTCTGCTATGACATGATTCATATTTGCTTGTGAAGTCATTTTGCAATTTGAACTAGTACTAAGCGAAGTGCTAACCGCAAACGTGTCAACCGTTGTCCCAAATGTCTTTTTAAGGCTACTTGGGACATCATTAAAAGCCATTTAGAATTTTGATTAGTTTGCCAATTTGGATGTAAATGCGTCATTTTTGGTAATTTGGAGAGAAATTATGTTGTTCAAAAGTGTTCTTGAGCGGTTGTCATGTTATCTTGATGAGAAGGGGTTGAAAAACAAAGGGAAATTAATTTTTCATTACAGTTCCTGGGATCATCCTCCTTTTTCTTGTACTGGTACTGGTTGAGCTGCTACCGTCAAGAACAGAGTCGGGAACCACTCGTCAAATCTGACTCTTGTCATGATCATGGTTCCGACTGTGAGAATTGTTGTTGTGTGACAGCGTCCACGTCATGCTGTAGTGGAGGTGTTGGTGCAGTAAACAGTGTCGACGGAGGAGTTGACAATCCAATAGTTGTAGGGCTTGAGAATGAAGGATATCCCGCAATTCTCGGTGATATGTCAGATCTAGAGCCATTAGACGACGCGGGAGGAGGACCATGTGGCGGAGGGCTGCTCGATGTAACAGATTCCTTAGCATCAACCTCGCCGCTAGAGGATAATGATGATGATATTTTAAGTAGAATCGTTAGGTCGGACGAAGAGGACCAAGAAGCGGAGGAAAAACCGTGCCCAGTGTCGAATAATCCATATCTTCCTGGAAACTCGATGACTCACAGTAAGCTTTTTCACCTTGTTAAAAATATATGCTTGAAGCGTAAAATTTTCATGGAAAATCGTTCCAAGAAAACATAAATAAGTAGTCCACTTCACTTCCATTTCTCGAGTGCAAAAAAAACACCTTATTAGAAAATACTAAGAAGGCGCAATTCTTGCAATTTCCTTTTAAAATTCAAATCCTATTTATTCCTCTGATCTTTCCTTCCAGACGTACTTTGGGGACTTCAAGGGATGTTTGTAAATCTGGTAGAAGCCATTCTAGCCGCAATCTTCTACACGGGAATATTTGAGGTAAGAAGACCTAATTTTAAAATCAAGTTTTTGCTTAAAACTACCCATTGGAAATTCAAAACCCGCATATCACATCTTATCCTCATGAATTATGAGCATTAGGGAAAAGACAATCATTTGAACATGACGTGCAACTCATGTCACGTTCAAAGCCATGCATGTTATGTGTATTTAAAAATTCTCAGAAGAAAATATGAGAAAGTGAATAGGAGAAAGCAGCCTACATTCCTATACATACATGACGTCTAGGTAAAAGCAAATACGATGAAATGACAATACCCAAAGAACAAACCTCATTCATACTTTACATTTTTTATGCAAATATTTGTTCATCGCCTACTGCATTCAGTCAGCCTCATAGGCAATAGTAATAGGTAGTTCAAATATAAAAGGTGGTTTAGAAGGAGTATTTGGTACCTACAACCCTTTTCTAACCTTTGCTTTCTTCACACTCGCACATAATTCATTTTCAACCGGAGAAGTTTGCTCTGTCAACGATACATATTTTTTTTTGTTTAAAAAAATCAGTGAACGTTCAAAAGATTTATGAGAGCGGCCCTTCTCATTCTGACTACGTAGTATTTAACCTACATAAAGTTGACTGGAGTCGAGTGTGAAGACAAGGGGAAACATGGTCGACAGGTCTTTATTCTATTTTGCCTTTCACTTCACTTTCACCACTGAGATCTTCGCAGAAGAAAAAATTGGGATGTAGGATGATGTAGACATGTGGGAAGCTTAGAAAAGAAGGGTAGGATTTTCTCTCTGTACTTTTGACTGAATGACAAAAGAATGCTACGGATCATTTTTCATACATTCCCACAATAAAGCGAATATTTCTTCTTCTTCACAAAAATACTCCTTCCATGAAAAATGTTGTGGGCGATGACTACGACTACGACAATGGTGAAGTATTATGATGAGAAGATGATGATGTTGTGGTGGTGAAAGAACGTACTTTAAGGAATATTCTATTTTTTTTTATCTTAGCATAAGCATATATGGTAATTTTTTATCCTTTTCCACAGAACAACCTTGCGTTAACACTGACGTGGTGTGTTGGCTTCTCCATCAACTTCCTGTTAGGAAATGTAATGCATACGCTTCTCCTAGTCTACTGCACCAACAGGAAAAAATTGAAGGAGCTGAGGGTACGATGGGCCATCGAAATAGTGTTTAATACAACGAAAGATCTGTATTTTCTTTGGGTTGGACTCGCCCTCCTAGATTATATCGTTAGACAGTCCACCAGAAAATAAATAGGATGAAAGAGTAATGCCGCTCTTATAGAATATTTTAATATAAATCGTCTGATTTAAAAAACAGGCGGAAATCAACGTTAATATCGTATAATATCGTCATCGTCCGTACATATACACATGAACACATTCACCGTTTTTTTGGTTAATGTTGAACACGAACCAAAGAAAGCAAAATATTTTTTATGAGTGATGGAAGAGGAAGAAGAACAGCGGAAAAGCCATTAAAATGCCAAACTTTGTGTAAGAATCATCCAATTTTCCACGAATTTTAGTTTTTTTAGTCTTGTAAACAGTTTCTAAAAATAAGAATGAGAATGGCAGTTAACGCTCGAACGTAAGTAAGGTGGTTGTTTTCCACCACATCGTCACCGCCAATGTAAACCGTTTGTTACTTTTAGAAATGAAGTTACTCCATACTCAAAATGAAGAGGAAAGTTACTTGCACATTCTCTGATGAATGGGACATTGCATGACCGACCGCCCATCAAATATGATGATGAGGCACTTGCTAACTCAATACAATCCTCCAAAGCAAAGGTTTTTGGGGCAGTTACTTGCCCATAAAGAAGTAATGATGGCGTGATCACCTTTTACTCGAGTAAAGTGACTTAATGGAGAACCCACTGTAATTTACCCTGCACTTGTGTGTATGCTCTTGACAAGGTGAAAACGAAAGGTGGGTTGTGCGTTGTTCTGCAGTAGTGGAACTTAATTGCAGTGCAGAAGAGTTCCATTTGGGAATTTTTGGTGACGATGTCAATATTTTTTTCTTCATTTTAAGCCATGCGGTAATACTATTCTAGTGCTTACGGTATTGCGGTGAGAGAACAAATAAAAGAGCAAAACCTGGGAAGAGTAAATCCATACGCTTACATTCTTCATAATCAAAACGTATATGTAATAATTAAACAAAGCGGTCGGTTTCCTTTTGGAGCTAACGAAAGTCATTATCACCGTCTTAATTAATTCAAATGCACTAATTACTGGGATTCAAAATAAACGGAAAGATCGGTTTGAAACTGCTGAACGAAACGTAAAATAAGTCGTCATCATAAGTAAGTCATTCCAATTTAACCTTGCCCAATAATAAAAAAACTCAGCAGCTCCGCTGGAGACGAATCCATATTGCCCGTGGTGTAAATAGGTGCACTCATTATCATTACGTAGCGGAGTAATACGATAAAGTAAGCTTAGATTGGAGATACCATACTTTGTCATTGTATAAACCTTTCAACCTGGAAATTTCTGGTAATTTCTTACGATTTCATTATCATAATGATTGATGTGGTGTGCAAAAAAGCATATTATACATACCTTCATGAAAAATATTTCTTCCAGTCAATGAGTCTTATATTTCTACTCTACCAAAAATACTGAAAATGAAACGAAATGGAGTAGTAGGTAAGCTTATGTGCATGTTTTGCTGTGAGTTAATAATCAAGATTAGCCAAAATTGAAAGCGCCAGAGGTTAAGAGAAAAAACGGAGCAATGTATAAATAATCAAGATCAAGGCTTTACATACAAATGATTTGAGGTAGAGCATACGTTTTCTTACTTACAATTCGCTCCTTGGCATGCATAATAGAATTTGTGAAAATCAAACTTACTCTTTATGTAGTTCTATCGAAAACATTCCTTAGATTGGCTGATGATAAAAAGTTTGCATACCATGACTTTTGTTGTAAAAGAAATGAAATACATTTTTTCTCATCATTATTCATACTCCAAAAAAATCTTTAATATGGTCGTAGCGGCAGAAATATATTGGTTACAATACGAGTGGAAAGTTTTGCGTTCTTTCACAAAATGAGCGGAAATGATCTTTTTGGCTGAGGAATGGCGATAATGCAATATGAAAGCGCCAGAGGTTAAGAGAAAAAACGGAGCAATGTATAAATAATCAAGATCAAGGCTTTACATACAAATGATTTGAGGTAGAGCATACGTTTTCTTACTTACACTTCGCTCCTTGCATGCATAATAGAATTTGTGAAAATCAAGCTTACTCTTTATGTAGTTCTATCGAAAACATTCCTTAGATTGGCTTTTATGATAAAAAGTTTGCTTACCTTTACTTTTGTTGTAAAAGAAATGAAATACATTTTTTCTCATCATTATTCATACTCCAAAAAAATCTTTAATATGGTCGAAGCAGCAGAAATATATTGGTTACAATACGAGTGGAAAGTTTTGCGTTCTTTCACAAAATGAGCGGAAATGATCTTTTTGGCTGAGGAATGGCGATAATGCAATATGACTTCTTTTATCGAATCAATGTTAAAGCTAACACATTTTCAGTAAAAAACCGAGTTAGGTGGAAGGAAGGTCACATATCCTTCGACATTTTTTATTCTGGAGGAATAAAAACGCGAATTGTGAATAATACATTTATTCTTCTTCTTGGGACTCACATAATATGCCCTCAAGTACAACGGAACTAAAATATTTGATACATTACACGCCACACAAAGTTTTATAAGTTTAACCTTTGAAGGGAGGATATGATCTAAATCATATTATATCAATATTATTTAAATGATAAATATAACAAAATTTTAGAATACTCGTTTTTATAATATTTATTAGCATAGCAGTACGTAATCATAAATAAAATCACATTATTTTATATTATTAACATTAAATTATGAAATTTAATTGCAACCCTTGTACATGCAATCTTAAAAAGTAGGTATAGACGTACAAAGAAAGAAACATACCTGCCTATTATAACATGTTACGTTTGTGTCGTAGAATTTATAGTAAGATAGAGAAATTACGTAAGCAATTTGTTTTAAAACCTTATTTATCTGTAAATTCTAAGTAAATTTATTATGAAACGACCAAAAGAGGGAGGACGTTGCATTTTGTCGCAGTTTCCCCGCGGAAATTGCATTTCCTCAAGTCATAATATGCATAAAAATAACAGAACAAAACCAAAACAGGAAGTAATTGTGCGATTTAAAATGATGTTTTCCTTTGTATAAAAAAGTCCCTGGCTTGTAGGATGATTAAAAAACAGATTTACACCGGCATAAATAACAGCCAAAAAGTTGATAAAAAACCTTTTCTGTGAAAATGCAAATGAGGGAAAGTTTTCTCGTCTTTAAAAGGAGTACCTGTTTTCTATGTTTTTTGGAACAAAAAAGGACTCAATCGTTTTTCCATGCTTTCACCCCCTTCCCCACAAGCACAAACTTTTTTGTTTTCAATTTCCATAATAATTGCATTCCCTATTTTTTACATTTTCCCTAAAAATAGTTCCGTAATTAAGTTGGCAGATCAAAGTCTAGATTTCTTTTTAAAATCTCACGTCTCACTTCACTCGTTACGTAAGGCACAAAATTTGATTCAAGCAAACGTTCGAATTTTATCATCACAATTATTTTTTACAAAACAGGCACAATTTTTTAAACAAAAATCTTTCACCTTTTTCAAAATATTCAAACATGTCATTTTTCTATCATTAAATACACGGTGAAAATGCAATTAGTAATTTGTGTAAGAGAAGAGAACAAAATTGTATTTTGTAAAGTACGTAATAAATGTGGTTTTAGTGATCACAAAGTACGATTGTAAGTATAAGACCACATGTTTTTATTACATTACGCGCAACGTGTAAAAATGTCCGCGTAAAATATCTTGTAAAATATTTTCAACAAATTGTTTCACCCTATATTTTTCGCAATTTTATCGAGATAATTTGTTTGTACATAAAAAATGGTAATATAATTCATGATAAGACTTTTATCTCGTACATGTACCACGAGCACATACTATCATACTATTATTATTTTTGTTGTATTGTGAAAAAGTTATGCTATCAATCTGTTGTGTATTGTATGTGTAGCATAGGGAAAGAAAGGCAGCAGCGGCAGCTGGTTCTCGCAGCTGCAGCCATTCTCTTTTCCTGAGATAAATATAAAAGTGTTTATTTTAGAGTAAAATAATAAAACTTGAGAAAAAAAACTTTCATTTTTCTCATTCTGAAAAACTTCTCGCCTTCGTATGTGTTTTTATTTTATTTGCACTTTTGCACTCGACTTAATTTCTCTAAAAATATTTGGTAAAAATACATGCCTACAAGACCTTCAAAATGGATGACTTCTTTTCTTTTTCACTGTGACTATTTACAGAAGCATTTATGAATGAGCATAAAATGACAAACAAAAACTGACTATATTCATTGTTTCATAATATTATCCTCTCTTGTAGCTTGCATTGCATTTTCGGGTTTCAAGAGTGACTTGCTTTCTTTTGTATACATTATACATATGCTAAAAAGAACGTATATTCAAATTGGTTGGGTAATATCGTATTAGGACAAAAGCTCTTCTCTACAACGACCTACTACAATACTTAATCCGTAAAGCTTAGAGCAAGAGGGAAAGTTGCATTGATTACTATTACTCCCAGAACCTAAACAGTTCCCTTCTCACTCACTCACTCAACCAATTCATTCTATTTTTCTCGCCTAATTGGTCTTTAATTAAACATATAAGTCAATCATTCCCTAAAATAAAAACAGCGTGGTTCCCTATTAGGATTAAAACAAGAAATTCAATAACATTTCATCGCCGACTTGCCTTTGGCTTTAAATAAACGTGAAGAGTTATGCCTCCACTTAAGGAGAATGTGAGCGCACATTAAACTTCATACGACCTTCTAGAGTAGAAAAAATTCAACATAATTAAATGCGAAAAATAAGCCCTTTTTCATACTTTTAATGTACGTAGTAAACTTTGTTCCACTAACTATAACACGCAGATATTTATTAACGCATTCTTAACTGAAAGGGCTTCCCTTGACTAATCACTGAGAACGCATCCACTTACCATTAAAAGGCTTAACTTGAGTGCAGAAAAAAGTTATGTTGAGTGTACCAAACAAATTAGTACATAGTCAATGAGCTTTCTAGTTTCTACTTGTCTTGGATAAAAAGGTGAAAAGAAGCTGCTCTGTAAAAGTCAGTAAAAGTCGCAGCATTGGTAGTAATAATGCCATGCTGCCCTGCTGCATTGACTTCCGTACTAAATCTTTTCCACGTAAGAGGATTAAAAAATGAGAATGAAATTCTAGTAAAGCGAATGGAGAAAATCTTTAGATGTGCATTCTGTCGTACTACTTTTGATCAACTTCTCTAACGTTTTTGGAAATTTAGTTTGTAAGAGCGATGGTGTTTGCTATTTTAAAAAATGTAATTTACACATGGATGAATTTAAAAATATGAAGTGAAACCACTTCTCAAAAAATCTTTCACAAAGTACGGAACAGTTTGATTTACATGAAAAGTCCAGGATTACATAGGAAGCACTTCTTCTATCAAGGACGTTCTCAAATTTCCATTAATGAAATTTTGTTGTTTTCAAAATTGAAATAGAATAGTCAGCTCTTGTGGAAAATGAACAGACTTAAAGTGAATGGTTGGNTCCTTCACAAAGAACGGAACAGTTTGATTTACATGAAAAGTCCAGGATTACATTGGAAGCACTTCTTCTATCAAGGACGTTCTCAAATTTCCATTAATGAAATTTTGTTGTTTTCAAAATTGAAATAGAATAGTCAGCTCTTGTGGAAAATGAACAGACTTAAAGTGGATGTAAGTTTGAATGGTTGGAACAAGAAACTAACAAAATTCGAGGGGTCTTGTAATTACGAAATAGACGTAAAGTGAACGAGCACACCTAAAAAGATCTAAACTAAGTACGTGGGTAGCCAATCAGCTTTGAGCTACTTATAGTTAGCTTTGAGAGAAGGACTCGGAACATTTTTATGAGGATCATCGCCACAAGCACATACTTTTTCGGAACAAAACAGTTTTAATTAATTAAAAGGCAATTCATCGTAACAGAACAAAAAGAAAATTAGTCATCATATGTCGCTGACTTTATCTTCTACCATCTTTGTTCCGTCAACAGACATCTCGTTGCTGCCAAACTGTAGAATCGTACCTGCATGTGAGGATGGGGATGTTACTATCTGTAAAAGTAAACACCGACCAATATAGACATCGAAATTGTCATCACATCATGTCACGTCTGTCTCACTCAGAAGTCTGGCAGGAGATAGGTCTACTCTATATTCTCTATAGTCTGCATCGTGTCAAGGAATCTATTCAATGCATCGCAAAAAAAATAATTGAGACGCTCCCAGTTATGAATATAATAAAAATACGCGCAGCATTTTTCTCACATATCAAGTCAGTTTTCTCAAGTGTGGTGTAATTCATTTTCCCTCAAATATTTATGTCGTTTCCTCTATCCGTAAAAAACCTCTCCGGCACACTTCATGACGTTGATAAATGTCACATTCACAACTCATTATCTTTATTAATTTTTGAAGGAGATCCTCTTTTCCTTTGGGGAAATGTAGGAGAAAAAAGGAGAAGAGGAGGCGGGTAGGATATAAAAAGGAGCTTTTCTCCGTGCCAAGACTTAAGACTAAGACATGTCATCGTCAGCATCATCATCGTTGTCGTGTTCATGTTCTACATTTTGTACCTGTGTTGAAGATTCTGAATTAAATGGATAGGAGTTGAGATCTTCGGGACAAAGCAAGTCCTCTGTCATTTCTGTACTGAGCCTTTTCTTTCTCAATGGGAACTGAGATTTCTTTGGAAGCTGGGGGAAAAAGAAAACAAAAAAATATTATAAAAAACATTTCCTCACCTCCCTTGGACTGGAATAAACGTAGACTAGGGAAAAGCTAGTAGAGAAAGCACTTCGCATAAATTTATTTCCAGCATGCATCATGTCTACTACAACTACAACTACGTACACGTAGTCGTAAATACACATGATGCATGCGACGAGAGAGTGAAATGAAAATGAAGAGAGTTGTTTGTTGAAGGAAGTCAAAACTATAGTTTATTTTGAGCTTTCTCCTGCTCTCTCTTGTTC
>JAHZMX010001126.1:0-18602 GCA_027743895.1 Seira musarum | reverse complement strand
GTTCTTGATTTTCTTCGTCTACAATGCATAATTGTGCTTTGAACAATTGTAAATTGAAAACATTCATTCATATTTAATTGACCACAATTTTCTTGTATTATGTTGTAGGTCCCGACTGTGATCTTAATTCCAATAAAACCTGAAACTTTCAACCAAAATAACTAGCAATTTTTTCATCATGCCTCCGAAACAGCGTCGAATTGCTATTTTAGGATTTCGGAGTGTTGGGAAGAGCTCCTTAACCATCCAATTTGTAGAAGGTCATTTTGTCGATTCATATGAACCTACGATAGAGAATACGTTCACGAAGAATCTGAAGCTTCGTGGACAGGAATATCAGGTCACTTTGGTAGATACGGCAGGTCAAGACGAGTATTCAATATTTCCCACGCAGTACTCAATGGATATTCACGGTTACGTTTTAGTTTACTCAATTGTCGACCCACGGTCCTTAGAGGTGATCCAGGTCATCTATGATAAGCTTCTCGACATGACAGGCAAAGTGAACGTGCCAATAGTTCTCGTAGGCAATAAGAGAGATTTACAAGGCGAGCGAAAGATAAGCCAGGAGCAAGGAAAGAGATTGGCAGATTCGTGGAAAGCTGTGTTCCTTGAAGCATCAGCAAAAAATAATGATTCCGTCACGGATATTTTTACAACGGTCCTCACACAAATTGAGAAAGCAGATGCAAGTAACGGACAAAGTGGAGAATCAAATGGGAAAAATTGTGTAATTACATGAAGATCTAAGGAACTTAAGGAAATAAAAATTGTATGTAAATTTTGAATTTTGTCAATAATCCTCTAATACCTGAACATTATCAAGATTTATATATTCATTCTTTTTGTTCGGAAACTTTTTGCTTTCATTTTTTTGTAATTATATACACACTTTATCGTCTCTGTTTTTAATTTTTAAATCAACGTAGCTATAATAACTAAACACAATATTTAGACCACTCTATAAGCTGGTGAGACACACGAACTAGAAATACCGAGAATAATGACACTGTAAACAATATTAAATCGTAGTCTAGATAGTGATAGTCGTCGTACTCAATTTAATTATTTTTCGGGCTATAGCTGCGCCGTCTAACCAATAATTAGCTTTACTTCGAAGGAAAGGTACACAATAAATATAAACAGTACCTAAAATTGAGAAAAAGAATATATCCTGTCGTCATCATGCAGATGATATTGAATTTTTATGATGATAATCATGTAAAATAAATTAAAGTACATAATAATGTGTGAAAAAAGTTCAAGCACAGTTTAGATATAAAATTATGTTCTAATTTAGGAAAATATCGTGAATAAAACAAATGTATTTTTTCGCCATTTTGTATAAAACATATTTACCGATTCATTCCTATTTGATTTGTGTCATTACATAATATTTTACTATTTTCATTTTATGCAATTTTAAGAGATTTCCTTCATTTATAAAATAATCCTATAAGCAAAGAAAAGAAAAAGGTTGAGGGTTGGGGTGTTTTGTTTTTATTATTTTGCCTGTTCAGCTTATCTTAAAATATCCATTTCATATTTTTTGCATCATTTTCATATTCCATCTGCATTTCAGAAAACATTTTCCAAATGAAACAAATGTAAAAATATGTCAGATAAGTTTTCTAATTTTAGCAACTATGCAATTAAATGAAAAAGTCAGGGGTGATGAAGGAGGAATTAGATTTTATTGTTGCATTTATGATTCACCACAAAAGTGGTTTGTAAAGCCAAAATGTATATTTCATTAAACAAAAATATGAAATGAAACTTGATTCCCATACAGTTAGTTCGGTGTTTACATGTCGGAGGGCCCATTGTTAGTTTTCCCTCATCTCATGGATAAAAAAAAACTCTACATGGGAAGAATGAAAATAAAGGCTTGCCTAACCTGTTTCAATCCCACTAATCCCACATGCACATGTTACATACGCACAGGTATATCGTATTTGAATTCTCTTTCTTTTCATTTCCATTGTATTCACGTAATAAAAAAGTGAAGCTCTGGCTTGGCTCAGGTATGTGAGATGAATCACCATTATTCGTCCCGTAAAAACGAATACTCACATTTCGTCCATGTATTCTTTGCCTCCCTGACGCTGTCATTATTATGACCAATGCATTATACTGGACAGGCAAACAAACGACAGGTGTGTATGTGGTGTGAAGTGAATCTACATTTAACTGGAATTTTTTTCATTCCAGTAATATTTTAAATGAAAAGAAACATGACATGACTTAAAAATTTTCAATTTTACCCGGTGACATTTTATATTTATTTCGTATATATTTTTTAAAAGTTTTTAAAAAAAATAAATGGAGGAAAACTCCAGGGAAGACACTCGGAGGAGACCCGTCTCCTCCCGAGATGTTTGCTTGACAAAGCCAATATTTTGCCTTTTAATTGTTTATCTATCATTTGCCTACGCCCAATTCGGTTGGCAGACTCGTGATGAGTTCGATGAGGTCAAGAGAAAGTACGATGCAGCAACGCCAGACAATTGTCCCATCCTTCCCACTGATCGCCTGTTTCTTTCCAAAGATTCCGAAGAGGATGACACGGTGACACACAAGCCAGACATTAAAGAAATCAATATCAATCCTGTGTTTCCCAACAGAACGGCTCTTCTCCATCTTCATAATGTAGCCATGAGTCGAGCATTCTTTTGGTCATATATTCTCCAATCACGTTTCATTCGTCCAGCAATAAACGACACTTACGATCCTGGCATGATGTATTATTTCCTTAGCACCGTTGCAGACGTGTCATCAAATCTTAGGATAAATGCAAGCTCAATTTATTTTGCACCAAACTCTTCATTTTCTCCAAGTTACAGAGGCTTTTTCAACAAGACATTTCCCCTGTTTGCCCCAAGAACTTACAGGGCTGACGACTTCAACGATCCAATTCACCTCGAGAGGATATCAACTTTGAATACGTTTCTTGTGAAAGATCTCGGGGCTGTACCGCTGGATTCATTGAGCATGAACTACACAACCGACTTTTACCGGATCAATGAATGGTACAAGCTATGGCTTCCTGATAACGTCGGAGAGCGGCATGATACTGTATGACACACACAGTAACCATTAGCCACAGTAACGCATTTAAATTTTTCAAAGACTTTGAATGAATTTTGGGGCATTTTGAAATACGCAGTGTGAACCATTGGATGGTTATGGATTCCGGCGAGGTGGCTATCAATGTCGATGTAGACCGGGTTGGAGATTGCCATTTGTTGATAGACGACCCTTCCTTGGGGATAAATCAGTGTCCCCTCGGGGAGGGGAATCTAGGGCCAAATAAGTTTGCGGGTACGGCAAGATGTAAAGAGGACACTACAGAGGTATGACACACACAGTAACCATTAGCCACAGTAACGCATTTAAATTTTTTTAAAGACTTGGAATGAATTTTGGGGTACTTTGAAACACGCAGTGTGAGCCATTGGATGGTTATGGATTCCGGCGAGGTGGCTATCAATGTCGATGTAGACCGGGTTGGAGATTGCCATTTGTTGATAGACGACCCTTCCTTGGGGAAATTATAGAGAGATCGTCGGAAATATCATATAGAAATTTTTTCAAATGTGACAAAATTGATTGTAAGCTATTTACAAATGGTTGCGGTTATTAATGGCTGACAAAAGTGGAAAGATTATAAAGCTTATTTTATTTTGAAATTTTAAATCTAGGGATTCAGACAAGACCTGTTGAATGGGATGTCAGTCCTCCTTACATCCGTTTAAAATATATGGAAAAGTATCACAACTACCAGAACTTCTCCTTCCCCTCAACGACATCTTACATTCCGGAAGATCCTGAAATAACGAGAAAGAAAAATCTAAACCGAAATGCGGATGCTCTTCTACGGTTCATTAACTCTATTAACAAGAAGACTTGTCGTATGGCTAGACCTCAAGATCTCATTCTGAACGGTGATATTGCCTATGGTGCAGAGTCACAATTTGAAAACGAAGCATTAATGGCAGTTCGTCTAGCAAACTTTATCAGTGCCTACTTGCAAGTTGTCGATCCCACCGAAGTTTTTCCTGGAAAGAGATTGCCGGATAAACCACTTAGCGAAGATCAAATGATTGGAGAGACCCTTGCATTAGTTCTCGGGGACACGAGGATCTGGTCTGCAGGAACTTTTTGGGAAAGAAACAAGTTCCCAAATAAGACTCTCTTTGCTCCCTTTGCGTACAAGAGGGAACTGAATACAAGGAAGTTTAAAGTGGAGGATCTTGCAAGATTGAATGATACAGATAACGTTTATCTTGAACAAAGAATTCTATCAGTTTCTGAAGAACCGCTGGGCAACAAACTTGGATGAGCTGGAAAAATTCTATTTGAAAATGCATTTGAGAAATAATGAGACAGGGAATTTCTTGCGAAAATATGAGCAATATCCAACTTTCTATAGAGCAGCAAGCACAAAGCATGGGTATTGGACTACTCCATACTTTGATTGCAAAGGATTGACTCCAAGGTGGCTGATTACATATGCAGCCCCCTTCTTTGGCTGGGATAGCTTACGCGTTAGCTTGGAATTTAAGTGAGCATTTGTTAATCTTTCTTATAAAAAATGACGAGGATGTTGCTGGGGTAATGCGAACTCGAGTATAAATGATTTTATGTTTTAGGGGAGTTGTTGCCGTATCAATGGATCTACTCCAGCTCGATATAAACCAATGTGATGACCACTATTACGTGCCAAACTTCTTCAAGGGAACTCACAAATGTGACCGTAGGACTTCATACGTAAGTTTAACTAAAATGTGCGTCACCTTTAATTTCTTAGCAGAGAAAACAGACTTAAATTTGGTCATTAATTATCTAGTGCGTTCCCATTCTTGGAAGAGGCTTCGACACTGGTGGGTACAAATGTGAGTGCCTCCAAGGTTACGAGTACCCGTTTGACGATCCTATTACATATTTTGATGGTCAGTTGGTGGAAGCAGAATTTTTGAGCTTGGTCTGGAATAACAAAACGCGGTATGACATGCTCAAATGCCGACTCGCTGGGGCGTCTACAATTATGATAAGCCATGGTTTAATAGCACTATCAATTTTACTATGGCAAATGCTTTCCAATTAGACCATTACCTGTATGCTTTAGTCACATCTTTATTTTTACAAATGCTTTATTTAAACAAAGCAGCAAACTGGCCATGACTTATAATTCTAACTTTGAA
Source organism: Seira musarum (assembly GCA_027743895.1). Classification (NCBI taxonomy): domain Eukaryota; kingdom Metazoa; phylum Arthropoda; class Collembola; order Entomobryomorpha; family Entomobryidae; genus Seira; species Seira musarum. Next base: position 13,398 of record JAHZMX010001126.1, on the reverse strand, counting down.
GTGATCTGATTAAGTTTTCCGTCCTTTTGAGCTTTACCTACCTTTTTTTCTTGTGGTACTTAAGACACCATAAATGTAATTTTGTATAACATACCAATCGTCGAGTCTTTCAATATCAATCAGTTTAACGAAATAGGATAAATAGACATAGACAGGTACAAAACAGAAAATATTAGATCCTTTCAACCTTTTCTACTCTTGCTCTTTCCAGTCTAGGTAATTACTTAGGTTAGTCATGTCGTGGGAATTTTTATTAATCAATCTAAATGTGAAATGCCAGTCTAATAGGGTAACGCAATACAATTTCGTTACATGTTTGGATGTATCCCGGTGAATTTACTTTAATGTTTTAATGAGAAAGGGAATACATTTTAGGTAGAGCTTGTGTTCATAAGTAAATATGTAACTTGTAAATAATTACACAATACAATAATGCTTTAAATTCCAGAATATGTACTACTTTTTATTTGTTTAAGCTATGGATTTTTTGTACAACTTTAACGTAAGTAATTTACTCAGAAAATGACATCCTTACCGTTCACAAGTATTTATTTTACTTGATTTGAAATGTGTCAGTTATTGTTTTCAGTAATGTTTACATATTTACGGTTAGGTTACCTTCGATTCTAAGAATTGTTATTGACCTGATTTCATCCAATTTATTTACAATTACAACTACAAACAACTTGTTCAGGTAATCATCCTACGTCAGGTTATCGTTATATGTTCTTATCGTTTTGAACTGTCACCATTATAATACTACTACAGATAAATAATGTTGTCATTTTGTACTTTAAACGAATGTTTATAAATAAAGTTAAATGATAAAGAACCTTTTGATTCATGCAAACAAAGCTTTCGAATAAATTATTTACGAAATCGGAATTCGGAACATGAAATGATGTCCCTATTGATTACGTTAGCTACCACGAAATTAGGTTCCAAGAAATCCATAAACATTGAATAATTGAGGTGAATATGATAAAAGCCTTGCGCATAAATTACAAAGAAACTTTTTATTGTTCCAGAATGGCTACATTTTGATCTATTACTACTTTCAACATTCCAAATCCAGAAATAGTTTGTCATTCCTTCAGCCAATATTACGTAATTATGAATTCCAATGGAAATGGTCCAGTAGTAGATACAAATTGAACATAAGAAATACTGCGAAAGTCATAAAAGATTTCTTGAATTTCAAAAGGATGTAGACTACAAAAACTTAATCCCTATGTAGTTTAAAATTTAAATGTTTATTGCAGAAGTTCAAGGATATTCGGTACAAAGGATATCTATTTACTGCTTGAAGCATAAGGACTATACTTGTAATTAAATTGTTTTGCTTTAATTTTATGACAGTTTCACCGAAAACTTAATTTTAATGTTTTTTCCTGAAACGAACGAAATGCGTAGATTTTCGCCATTGAAAAAAGTTGACGAAGGTGCTCTTCATGTAAATCGTAAGAGAATGAAAGCTTAAAATGATTGACGGCAACTTTGTTTATGGTATTTTGGGCGATATTTTGACATTGACACGCACTTATCAAAGTATGTTTTCTGGTGAGTCTATCAGATTTTTACTAAAATCAAGGAAAACAAATAGTAAAATTTATGACATGTGTAAGGCTCAGAATCGCCGAAATTATCCAGTTATCATGAAGATTTCGCAATCGAATTCATTATCATGAACATTTTGACCAAAGATCGTTTTTATTTAATTTTAAATGCATACACGTAAACAAATAAGTCAAGTGCGGTGAATGAACTTCCAGGAAAATAATTCTTACTGATGAAAACGGAACCAGTAATATTTGTTCACACCATTAGCGTCTACATAGTGTGGTTTTTGCTATTACTTGTTTACGTGAAATCGGTTAGCGATTAGAGACAGAGAGAATATATTAGGTTCTGCTCTACAGACTTCTTACTTCATTGGCTATGTAATTGATGCTGCTACATGGCATAAGTAATTAACAACAAAGAAAACTTTTAGATGGAAATCCTAACTCATAAAACACAGCATTTATAACTTAACTGGAATGTGTAAAAAATTGTCCATCGATGACTAACGCGTTACAAGGGCATTCAAATCGTAAAACATTGCTTGGGTCTATTTCGACGATGGATGCCTGCATGAGTAATGCATTTTTTGAACATTTGGCACAATTAAATGTACCTTATTGAAAAACCATAATACGATAATTGCAGTACAGAGAAAAAACAAAGGCAATGGTGACAGTGACGCGACACTGGATATTCCAGCGCACTGAACATGTAATAAGTACATAAGAATTGTTGTATTACGAGATAAATATTTACTTGAATTTTTTAGCTATGAATTAATGGGCCAGTATACTATTGTTTAGGCAAACGTTTTTTTATCGGCGGTTTCTTTGTTGGCGGTAACGTCATTATTGTACGAGGAAAGTCAAGTAATGTACCCATACATCCCAAAACCGCTGCGCTTTCGGGTTTCATCATTCATCCATTCTAAAAGAGTATGAATACTTTGGAACGCCCAATCAAACTCCCCAGATTCAGTTTGGACACAGAAGTGAAAGAAAGTGCTAGCGCATCCAATCTTTTGTGAACACCAATTTAAATAAGAATTAATTTCAGCTTTTATTATTCGTCATTACTGAATAATTCATAAATCAAACGTAAAATATAATCGTAATTCCAGTCATCTGTTGACTGTTGTGGAAAGAACATTAAAAAATCAGACAGAAATGGGTTGAGATTCATAAGCCAACTACAACGTGGGAATACTTAATAAATTTTGCATTGTGCATGTTAGTCGTTCAACCGATTCCGAATTAATGTTTCAAGGTGACCTCTCCTAATACATTTACTATTGACTAATTGCAGTAGGAAATCTAGCGAGTGAATAGTTGGGCTGCACGGAAAAAATGACGGACAACTTGAGCTTCAATTCCTTCCCGGAGGAAATATCTGAATATGGTTCAGGTAAGCATAAATCAAATTAGGGGTACAGTTGTTTCATGTCCAATGCTTTGTCATTAATTTACTCTAGTGATGCATGATTTTGATTATGCACCCATGGGAGTCTTTCAGATTGCGTAGACTACTTCAACATAAGTCATTTACTTCGGTTGGTTCAAATAGCTAGGGCAAAATAGACAATAAAATTATTTTATGACTACACATGCGAAACCAAGAAAACTATTTGTTTGCATCTGTTCCTCTTATTTTACTTGCAATCAAATCAAATACCAGTTGGGGCATGTTGTATTGATACTAAAAAAGAAATTATTGATATGCTCTCATACTTTAATGAATTGAGTGAAATGATAGCGGTGTATCATGAAACAGACGCACAAATATGAGTGTGGCAATTCAAAATGAGGAAGCACAACTGTCACGCAAAGATGTAAGCAATCAAAGAGCATTACCGTCTTTGTTACTACCTCTAGGTAAGTAGGTATCCCCAAGAGAACTTTAATTATCATTGGCCCTGGTCTAACTTTTTCACGGAATAATCTCTTGTTTCCCGGGCTTATACACATTGACTTTGTAGGTAGCAAATAGTAGAAGTAGCCGATCAATTTTTTCCGTAGGGCTATTTTCTGTTACCGAAAAGAAACTCTCGTATGAGGTAATTAAAATAAAGGATGACAATGTTTTTATGATTTGTTTGTGAATGAATTTTCGAGCATTGCACCCACACCCAAGAGATACATATTGATGTTATAAGTGTTTATGATTTGTATATGCAAAGGGTTTCCGTTTTATTCATCAGCAGACACGGATATCGATTATCGACCTTTGAGAAATTAATTTAATTTTTTCATTTGCATAGAAAATTGAGTATTTATATTGGTTTTGACGTCATCAAGGAGCATTTTCCCTGAATATACTTAATCATTTCGAAAATTTACTGTTTGCACTCCACAGGATGAGTGTGCATTTAATAGTATGGACAAATACTGCATACCTTTCTCACTCATCAGTATCAGTCTCGATCATACGAAGAGCTTAAGTAAGTTACATTAGCTGAGAAACAATTACTTTCGTGGAAGTTAATCTCGGCTTCTGTTTCACTATCATTTACTTACACACATAGTGGCAGTATGCCTAGGTACATTTGATATTTGATAAGATTTAAGATCACACAGCACTACTACCAATATGCACTCGTCGTTTCGTTAGTTCACCTTCGCATTTACAATGCATTTAGTAGATCAGTACAAATGAAAGCGTTTGTATTCGAAAATCTTTTGCCAAACAAAACGTTGAGCGTTAACGAACATGCCTGTCCGAAACCGCATCCAAAGACATCAATACTTTTCCTTTGAAAAATTCAGCATCTCAAAACGAATGGCTTGTGCTAATCGGATAAATTGTAATGACAGACTGACTGATTGTAATTTTGGAGGCAGTTCTTCGAATTCTTAAAAAGATAGTGCGGTGAAGGTGACGTTAGTTGACATTCCGTGACTAGTTGTTCATATCAATGTTCATATGAATCGCCTGTAACGTCAATTTTAAAGCTTTAGATACCATTCCCATAGCCTCTAAGCCGATGTTTCACCCGGAAAATAGTAGTCATTGAAAGAAAAGGTGATTAAATTAATGTGAAATAGTTTGACAAAGCATAATTAAAGTTTGATCTGCGCCAAACGTCGGTCGGTCTTTTTATGTGATCTAAAATAGTAAGTGATTTACAATGTAGTACGAAGAACTCATTTGATTTTTGCAAATGTAATTACTTATTTCAGACGGAATTAATCATAATCATCGTCCAGCCGCTTTAAAAATGTCCACTCCTATTTTAATCAAACGGTCCACTGAAACAGGCAGAAGTCTACAAACTTCGCGATTTGCATGGACTCAACACGGTGGAAACAGGGAGAAAGCGTCCCTGGTACAAAATATTGCTCACTGCTCTCGTTCACCCCTTCAATGTTCTCTTGGTCATCTTAGCAACCACTTCTGGGGCAATGCAAGAATTCGAGACGATGACGATTATGTTCGTAATGGTATTCATCTCCACGATGCTGAGGTTCCATCAAGAGTGGAGATCTGAAATAGCAGCTGAATCATTGCTCAAGTTTGTCGCGACAAAAGTTTTCGTTATCAGAAATGATCCTGTCCAATGTAAGGATGTGGAGTCACAAATTCCATCAGTGGAAATTGTCCCAGGAGACCATATTCGCTTATTTCCAGGGGACCTCGTTCCAGCCGACGTTCAAATAATCGAAGCCAAGGATTTCCATGTGTCTCAAGCAGCCCTCACTGGTGAAGCGATACCCATTCAAAAGTACCTGAATCACCGTGAATCAAGAGAATACCAACAGTATCAGAACGGATCACAGACATTCTCATGTGACGACGTGACACTAATTACGAAACAAAATAACGAGCATTTCACCACTGTCAAACAGCCTTCTTTTAAGAAGAGACTTTCTGCCTTAACGAAATGCTTAAGGAATATTTTTGGACTGCCTGTGTACGCAGACTCTTCCTTTTCTGTGGATCCTGAATCAGGTCCCGTGAAATCCGACCTTGACAGGCCAGATCTTTGCTTCATGGGCTCGGCGGTGGTATCAGGCACGGCATTGTGTAGGGTACTTTCCACAGGATCGCAGACTCATTTTGGAAAAATGGCTGTGGAGCTTGCCAAGAGGAGACCACAAAATGCTTTTCAACTAGGCGTGAAGCGGATTTCATGGATCTTTTTTATCACAATGATCTTGTTGGTTCCACCTGTACTTATCTTGCAAGGTCTCATAGTAAAGAACTGGTACGATGCCTTTCTATTTGCACTCGCTGTGGCAGTTGGTAAGAAAGTAATAATATGCACTAGTCTCATTTTAAAATAGTAAAAAATACCCTCGGAATTTGCTGATTTAAATGCAATTATGTTTCGTAGGATTGACTCCAGAGATGCTTCCGATGATCGTGAATACAACCTTGGCAAAGGGAGCTACTGAAATGAGCCGAAAACATTGTATTGTTAAGCAACTTGACGCTATCATCAACATGGGGGGTATCGATATCCTTTGCACTGACAAAACTGGCACGCTGACCCAGAGCATTGTGACCTTAAATAAGTATGTGAATCAACAAGGATTACCTTCGTCTGTTCCTCTCTTTTTAGGATACCTAAATTCTCACTTCCAGTCAGTTCAGCAAAATCCACTTGACAATGCAATTGTATCTTATTTTGATCACGCAATTCTTCAAAGTCGACCAGGTACTCCGACCCATCGCCGAAGCGCTCGACAAAGTCCATCTCCTATCAAGAGAAGAACATCCGCACTCTCCATTGTAGCCAACATTGCTAGCAAATTTGAACTTATCGACGAACTTCCATTCGATTTCGTCAGGCGCAGAATGTCCGTGGTAGTTCGGGAAGTAGAAAGAGACGAACCTAGCACTGTTCTTATCTGCAAAGGAGCCGTTGAAGAAGTTCTTGGACTCTGCAGTAGTATTGTGAAAAGCAATGATCGAACAAATGTCTACTCCGTAATTAGAAATGAGAATGAAATTGTGACTGAAGACATGACGCCAGAAATTTTGACTGAGCTTCGCGAACTTAATGAAAACCTAAGTGGGGATGGACTCCGAGTCATTGCTGTATCTTACAAGAGGTTACCAGGTGAACCCAAAACGTTGGATGACGAGGACGAAAGTGCTGCAGATGAGAGGTCAATTGCATCATTTAGAATTGAAGACGAGAAGGATTTGACATTTGCTGGATTTCTAGCGTTTCTTGATCCCCCGAAGGAGGACACTAAGGACGCAATCAAGAACTTGCTCGAACATAACATCAACATTAAAGTTCTTACTGGAGACAATCCCTTGGTATGCAAGAAGATTTGCAGAGAAATAGGGTTGGAAGCGGAGAAAGTGGTTACCGGGAATGATTTGGTTGCCATGGGATCCAAATCTCCAGAAGATGTCTCACGTTTGGTTGAAGAAGCAACGATTTTTGCCAAGCTCACTCCAATACAAAAATCCGATATTGTAAGGATCTTGAAAAAGAATGGACATATCGTCGGCTTTCTAGGAGACGGGATCAATGATGCACCTGCGCTTACTGAAGCTGACGTGGGTATTTCCGTTGACAGCGGTACTGATATATGCAAAGAGTCGGCAGACATCATCCTTCTAGAAAAGGACCTCACAGTTATTGTGGATGGGGTGGTAACTGGGAGGAGGACTTATGGGAATACTCTCAAGTACATTGTGATGGCAGTGTCTAGTAATTTTGGTAATGTATTTAGCATGCTCGTTGCATCCGCTTGGCTCCCTTTTCAACCTATGGGTGCTTTTCATATTCTCACCCAAAATTTGTTGTACGACATTAGCCAAATTTCAATTCCTTGGGACAACATGGATCCCGAATTTCTGCAAGTACCCCATCGCTGGTCAATGAAATCCGTATTTTTTCATATTCTCACCCAAAATTTGTTGTACGACATTAGCCAAATTTCAATTCCTTGGGACAACATGGATCCCGAATTTCTGCAAGTACCCCATCGCTGGTCAATGAAATCTGTATTGAAATTTATGGTTATGATTGGTCCTTGGTCGAGTGTCTTTGATATCACGACGTTCCTATTCATGTACTTTTACTTCGAAATTCAGACTCCACAAGACAGTGTCCTTACGTTTCAAACTGCTTGGTTTACCGTTGGTCTACTCACACAAACCCTTATAGTTCATATGATTCGAACCCCAAAAATTCCTTTCGTCCAAAGTTGCGCTAGTTTCCCTGTTGTGTTTATGTCNTCCTTACGTTTCAAACTGCTTGGTTTACCGTTGGTCTACTCACACAAACCCTTATAGTTCATATGATTCGAACCCCAAAAATTCCTTTCGTCCAAAGTTGCGCTAGTTTCCCTGTTGTGTTTATGACGATCGTAATTATGTCCATCGGACTTGCTTTGCCTTACGTTCCGGGATTAAATAATTGGCTTCAAATGGTATATCTTCCATGGCAATTCTACCCATTCTTGGCTACTGTCTTGTTTTTGTATTGCTGTTCCGCGCAATTCGCGAAAGTTTTGTATCTCCGATTATTTAAAGAGTGGTATTGACATGTTTGCATATCTTCTGTGAATTATCGTAGCTTTAAATAAATATTCTCTTTTTTCTATTTTAATCTTAATTGCAGATTTAAGGTTATCAATTTCTGTATTAGTACTTATACATACTTGTGTAATAGAACCAAGTAACTTATAGTGAAACCATTTTTGCATAGCATCTTCTTTCGATTAAATTGCATTGTATAAATTGGGTATTATTATAATATGTAATTTACATAAAATGGATATTATTAGGACTGCGTACTTGAACAATAATTTAAAGGTATGATTTGTTGTGTTTGGAAAAAAATAAATTGATCTTATAAAAATCAAACATTTTACCATTCTCTACAAAACTCATTAGATTTTAATATTTTAAACTTATACACATTTCATTTCATTTGTTTGAACTGTAGTAGGGCATATTGAAACTCATCGAACTAAAAATGGTACAAATCAAAATCACCCGTACCCTTCATAGCATAGCATAGTCGTTCAGCGTCTAGCCATCCCGAAGCACATTACTTGAATATGTAGCATTCACGTTGAATTTATCAATAAAATAGGAAATAACCAGTAATATTTAGTTCATTCATGTTTTTTTTTGCACGACTATACATAAATCGTGGTCTAGACTTTCTTTAAACTGCGTTCATTCCACACAAATAAGTAAATACAGAAAAGCTTACCTGAGGATGATCGATGTCCTCCAAAGCTTATGTTTTTGAGTGCCTAATTCGGTTTAACTATGCATATTCTACTCACAAAAATGCTATTAACAAGATGCTTTATGAACATTTCATGAATGAGATCAAATTGCACTATCTTTCCTTTCCTTTGTTTGTAAAACTGGAATAATTTGATGTTCACAATATTTTTTGATTCTCAATTCTATAGAATCCTTTATTGCAAATATATAAAAATTAAACAAATTGCCCGTGGTGAACCTAGTTTTATTATTGTAATAAGGAGAGATGAATTGTATTGTAATTGATGGGTCATGCCATGACGCACAGTTCAATGGCGTGACGTAATTCATTTGGTCTGAAAACTAGTTTCCTACTTGTGTATATTGTTCAGCTCTCACGAAAATAAAGATCATGCAAATAAATATAAAAAGTGATGGTTGTGTACTATTCATATTTTATTATAAGAGTTATGCTCGCAAAGTGCAAAAGTTATTTGTGACCATTTATATTCCTGTAAAGGATTCAGTTCCAATACTAAATTAGTAATAAAATTAGGCGACAAAAAACTTTTTAAATCCAAAATGAAACCTATAATTGTAATGATGTTTGTGGTAATTTTTTCGGTCCTGATCGAGACAGAAGCAAATGCATTAAATAAGACTTGCAGTGCTCAAATTGGTAAGCAGTCGAAATTCCAGTTCGCGAAAAACAAAAATTTAACTAATAATCATTGTTTGTCTCTTCCCATTTTATGCAGCATCTTCGAAAGCAGGGACATGTCCACCTCAAAATCCGAGTATCCGTTGCTTTCACTGCTATGACAACTGCAAAGCAGACACAGCTTAGATTGTGAGGGAACGAAGAAGTGCTGTCCCCAACAAGGCTGTGGCAATGGGTGCAAGGATCCTCAATGAAATTGATTGTACTCGGGCTAATTTTATTAAGTACAGCCATATATTTAACTTACTAATTCGTTTTGACCAAGCGTTTGCAATTAATCTGTATGCTTTAGAAGTATAAAATTAAAGAACTTAAAGCATTTTTAAAAATCGTTAAAGTTTGTCTAGTCATCACTTACGCATTTTTTCAGCTCAATAAAATTTGTTTTTATTGGATCAACGATTTTAACTATCTGTATGCCATACACATAAATAAAAAAAGGATTAATCTGATCGCATTGTTGTAAAAATAACTTTTAAAAGTCGGGCTTAATAAAGCCGACGAGTTCAAATCGCCTTGGAACTTATGGGTGTATAACTCGCATAATAAATTGTTCATTTGTGTACTCGAGAGTTTTTCTGCTAAGGTACCTGATATGATATGTATAACTTATGTACCTAAGTGCCTACTCTGTTCCAGTTTTTTAGCTCATTTAACAGATGCATTAAATATGCATACGGTGAATGCAACAATCGTTCTACGTACACGTACATGTGCATGGTTTTCTTAATTCAGCTTTAATCTTTGTTAATCTTTAGCTGACGCCTTTACCTCCTTGAATTTTTTAAGTCAAATAATAAATAGCCATACNTGTTCCAGCTTTTTAGTTCATTTAACAGATGCATTAAATATGCATAGGGTGAATGCAACAATCGTTCTACGTACACGTACATGTGCATGACTTAAGTGTTCTTAATTCAGCTTTAATCTTTGTTAATCTTTAGCTGACGCCTTTACCTCCTTGAATTTTTTAAGTCAAATAATAAATAGTAATACTACACGGAATATTCTTTAGGTTTTCTGAGAATTCAAAACGTCTGTCCACCTCATTTTCTATTTTCAGTTCTTCTTTTGAGTTGTGAAGCAAAACTTTGTCAGGAGAAAAAATTGTTTTAGATTCTTACACCAACCACTATTACTACTTACATCAAATTCTTCACTATTTCCATTCTGTTTTACTTTCGAAATGTCGAAGTGTTTAATTGTCATTCTTGGGATTTGCATTTTATTACAAATGACATGGGTTCATTGTCAAAGAGAAGCAAATTGTGTTGAAACTGATGGGCACAGATGTTGTCCTACTAAAGGTAATTAAAAATTGATTCTCATGATAAAGTAACGCTTCACAAATAATTTTAAATATTATTATTGATAATTATCAAGGACCATTCAAAGAAGGAACGTGCTCAGAACCAGATGGTAGACAATGCATTTGGTGCAACGATACCTGTTCATATGATTCTGACTGCCCAGGCACCCAAAAATGTTGTCCCCACGCATGCGGAAATGAGTGCAGGGACATTGTTCCAACGCCAGTTTTAACCACATGGACTTTCATCAATGGACTATTCTGATGGAAACATCTCTTTAGCGATAAAGACCGCAGAAATCAGACTGTTATGTATTTCCATGGCTATTATGAAATAAACTTTTTTGAGTTAATTTGTTTATTTGCCTTGCTCGAAAAAATGATTTTCATCTGGATACAAATACACAATTCGCAAAAATATCTTGAACGTATGCGTTGGATTGAATGTTTTTAAGCGTAACTAGCAGAGTAAAATTTTAAACACTTTTTCTGTTGACATACTTATTACATTGCCCCACGAGTTTTATTGCACTTGCATTTTAATTCTCTTAAAAAATGAACCCACTAACTGGTTTTAACCTAACTGTCTTGAGACGATTAGCTGACATCTGTGGTAATAAAAGCACTTACCAAAAGCCAGTAGCTCACATAACCATTTTCTTCAACTTCTAATTTCTTAAGGAATGCCAATGGTAAATAAAGGAAATGCCTTTGAACCTAGAAAATTACAAGTTATGAAATTACTTCGTGGGTGTTTTTTACACTATGATTGACAGCATTATGTGTGATGGTGATGTAAAATCAGAATCAGTCACTGCACTGGCTGGTTGGTTATCATTTATGCCATATGCCGCTATAATAAGAAATACATTTTACGTTCTGTAAAAAGAAAAACAAATGTCAAAATTCCATCAAAATATGTAGCTTGTTTTAATCGTAAGAGTCTGGAGCGTGCTTAATTTTCAGTCACACTTTCTTATAATTTATATTTGGAGCAGGTGTGAAGTATGTAACTAGTAATTAATAAAGCTGAAATACATAGTTATAAATGCGTAGCTGGGGGTAGAAAAAGGTAAAATCCTTTGCATTGATGAAGATTGGTTGCCTATGCATACAATACAATAATCTTACACACAATCTTAAACACAAGTTAAACATTTATATGTTATAATTTTGACAACGTCTTGAAAAAATGGATTCAATCATTTCCCTTTGCATTTACTTACAAGTTTGACGTATTACTAGTAGAAATATTTACGGACTACTTGACATGTCGAAATCAAAGCAAGTTAGAATATTCGTTTCGTAATTATCTTCAATTATTATTACACATCCGTAATATGCTCTTCATGGCAATGCATCATAAAAAGGGACAAAATCTAAGATTTGGATATTAGTAAGGGTACTTTCTTCAAAAACTTTAGCCCTCATGGGCGCATACTACACGTTTGCATTTGAAACTCACTGTACCCCATTCCAGTGGGGCTGGAAAACAAAACTGATGAGAAAAACTGAAAACATAATTTCCTATTTTACGTGGATTTTTTGTGCAACATTGATGTGGACAAAAATTATTTTCATGACAATTCGCCTCTATCAATCGTACAAATTCTTGGACGTTTCTGCTGGGGAATTCTGCATACACTATTACTATTGGGCTCTCTATACATACTCCGGATTTCTCCAGTTCATAGCATTCGAAGTGAGGGATACTTTTCCACTAATGGTTAACAGATTTACAAGCTTCAATTCTATTTCAAAACGTAAGGCATTCTTAACTCGTAAATTCAAACAATGTATCCATTCTCTACTCATGAGAAAATACTTATATCAAAGGAATTGTTTTAATTAAAAATACCTAATTTGATTGATTGTGCAGAGAAGTACTTCCCTCATATAGAAACTCCTGGACTTGTATCACGGGATAATATTGAAAGTCAAGTCATGAACGTCTTTGTCATCGTTTTAGGGAACGCCGCGGTCACATTTTACTTGTTCATGGATAACCCCTGGAGTCCTCAATTTTTCTATTCTGTGATTTGTCCAAATAGGAATGAATCCTCGTCATTGATGATGTTTGCCTTCATTGAGTGCTACTTGACGCTCTTTTCGTGGACAAATATTTTCTTTTGGGCAACTACATCAATTTGCTGCACATCTACGATTATATTCTGACAAAAGCAAATGAAGTTAGTAGAAGTATTATTTACTAAAATTTGACCAACATCAATTTTTTTCATGACTTTCATTATTTTCTCAGTTCAATGTATGCTTCCCAACATCTCTGCCAATCACAGTCATCCCTTTGTCAAATTCGTGAAGTAATGAAGCACTACCGTACCCTCCAAGTTCTCTTAACAGACTTCAATGACGTCATGTTTCGAATGACTGGCAGTGTAAAAGTCGTTGCTTTTCTGTCACACCTTGGGACAAATTACGGAACAATTAGATTGTATGATAGCATGAAGTTCCAATTTGGATTAACTGTCCCCTAATCTCCGTATGTGGTCTGGCTGTCCAACTTCAATTGTTCAAATTTTTATCTTGGGTCAATGTTGAAGCAAATTTGTTACTTTACGATGTTAGAAAGCGTTTCCTTCCAACAGAAAGAGGTTTTACTTGTTAT
>JAHZMX010001125.1:0-30638 GCA_027743895.1 Seira musarum | reverse complement strand
CATCATCAACTTCTCCATCATCATTTTTCCCTTTTCTCTTCCGCCTGGTCTGTACATTATGTTCGCTTCTTTGAAAAAGGAAGATTCGGTGTAAACATGGCGTCATCCCCGTTTCTTCCCGAGAATGAAAATGAGTTTAAAATGAAGATCCTTCTTCCTTCGATCCAATCCCCCCAGTCACATCACATCAACTCGACCAAAGAATATAATGATAGTTAAATTGTGTATAGTGTAAAAATTGCTCATGTGGTTTGCTTTAGTCTGATATGATTTTTCCACCAAAGTTGGATAGAAAGTGAAAGGCTAAAAAACATGAAGCGATAGTGGTGGTGGTGGTTTGGTTTTAAATGAGTCGCATCTATAACTTTTTTTTCAGTGTGGGAATATAAAGTTTCATCCATTTTTATATCTTTCTTTTTTCTCCCCCAAAAATGGAGTATTAGAAATGCTATATACCTACATCGTGTGACGCGAGATATGCATGTCATGTCACCCTTCTCAACTGGAAATAAATACCACTACCACTACAACAACAGAAGAGACGATATATGCCTAAATATGTTTTAAAATAAGAGGAAGCCTTTTTTACCAGTTTTTTATAAGAAAAGTTGCTCCATACTGCAGCAGCACACTGTCATTACTGTTATTGTCATTATTATTATGAAGGGATCTTGATCTTGGTCGCATAATAATATATACCATTTTCATGGACTGAGCTTCTGCCTACGTTGCATGTATGGATTAGGAATTAAGTAGAAAGTACGAGCGGAGAGGGAGGCGAGTGAAAGAGTGAGAGCACTCCGACTTGAATTTCAGTATCTTTCTTTCCTTTTTTCTTTAAAAAAATTATGTTGATGTCCATATATACATTTACTTATTATTATGCTTATGTTTTTGATGATGATAGGAGTAGTTGTAAGAAGAGAGGGGAGACGCGACAGAGAAAGGAAGAGAGAGAAAAACTGTAGAGAGATCTGTAGTAAAGTTCATTTTTTTCTCCAGTAAAAAGTTCTATCGTAGAGCAAGTTAGAAAACTCTCATGCATATTTGATAGGCTCTGTTTTTTTCCTTGGGTAATCTCCGAATAAGAACTTGGGGAACATTTTTTTTCTTCTTTACAGTAAAAAGGGAAACTGCGTCTCCTCATCCCAAAAGAATATGAAGTTTTTTTTGTACATATTCTGCATAATAAAGAAGACCTCCATTAAACCTTATTCCTTTTTTACCCTTTTCTCAACCACTAAAAATAAGTACATGGACAAAGTCATCAACTTCATCGTCATCATCATTTCGTCGACGACACAGTACTTTTCCCCGTCCAGTTTTCTCTACTTTTTTTACAAGTTGGTGATTCACCCCAAAAGAATAAGAAACTTTTTCATTTCATTCGGCAACGAAAAAAAAAATCCCCTCATTCAACTTGAGTTTCTTCGTTAGCATCGTAATCCAGTGAAAGGAGTCTTTTTTTCGTCGTTCAAAAAAGCGTCCATCTAGAAGATGGAGTAAGTAAGTAAGTACTCGGGAAAGGAAATGGCATTTGGAAAATTATTATCATTTCTTTCTTTTTTTCCAGTTTCTTGCTTGCTTGCATATAAAGCATATATATTGCATAATATATAAAAAAAGAAGAGAAAATTATAATGGGAATGAGAAAAGGAAAGGGTTGATAGGTGTTCCGGATTAAAATGGGAGTACTAAAAATAAGTACATGGACAAAGTCATCAACTTCATCGTCATCATCATTTCGTCGACGACACAGTACTTTTCCCCGTCCAGTTTTCTCTACTTTTTTTTACAAGTTGGTGATTCACCCCAAAAGAAAAAGAAACTTTTTCATTTCATTCGGCAACGAAAAAAAAATCCCCTCATTCAACTTGAGTTTCTTCGTTAGCATCGTAATCCAGTGAAAGGAGTCTTTTTTCGTCGTTCAAAAAAGCGTCCATCTAGAAGATGGAGTAAGTAAGTAAGTAAGTAAGTACTCGGGAAAGGAAATGGCATTTGGAAAATTATTATCATTTCTTTCTTTTTTTCCAGTTTCTTGCTTGCTTGCATATATATTGCATAATATATAAAAAAAGAAGAGAAAATTATAATGGGAATGAGAAAAGGAAAGGGTTGATAGGTGTTCCGGATTAAAATGGGAGTACGCATGTTAGCTCCGTTTGTTCGTGCTCACTGATTGGTTCATTCAGCTCATTTCGCTTCCTGTCAACTCTCTCTCTCTACATTTGCACGAATGAAAGAATTCTTGCAAAAAAAAGATGCAAATAGGATTAATTGTATTGTGGAGTGAATAGTAGGATGTTCATGGTAAACTCATATAATCGTATTAGGCAAAAGGTCTTTGACAAGAGGAAGAAGATCGATATTCTTCTTCCATTGTCAGCCTTTTTTTTCCTTTCCTTCACTTCCAGAGAGAAAGAGTGAGAGAGACACAGAAAACCTGGAGTTCCATTACGTCTTTTTTTTGCACAAAGTATTACATATAATTATCGATTGTGTGGGTAGAAATATTGTTGCTCCGAAAAGGAGATAATATGAAATCATTATTTTTGAATAGTAGGATGTTCATGGTAAACTCATATAATCGTATTAGGCAAAAGGTCTTTGACAAGAGGAAGAAGATCGATATTCTTCTTCCATTGTCAGCCTTTTTTTTCTTTCCTTCATTTCCAGAGAGAGTGAGTGAGAGAGACAGAGGACCTGGAGTTCCATTACGTCTTTTTTTTGCACCAAAGTATTACATATAATTATCGATTGTGTGGGTAGAAATATTGTTGCTCCGAAAAGGAGATAATATGAAATCATTATTTTTTAGGGGAAATGTAAGGCGGAATGACGTTTTTACTGCTTCACGAGAAATTATTTTTCATTTTTATTAATATTATTATTACCAAAAATAGAAGAAACGGGAAAACAGGTGGTGGTGGCTTGATTTTCTTTTAGTGTTAAGGTACCTACGAGTAATAAGAATGGCTTCTTGTGTTGGTTGGTTGAGATTCACCCTGTGCCATTGTTCCATGCGATGATATTTTGTAGGTAGGTAGCCTTTCTACTTGTGTGCATATTTTTTTCAGGTATTCTTCCACCCATTTTGTTCCCAAAGATTGTCATTTTCTTAATGAAACTGCACACCGAACGAAACCGATAGCTTATAATGTTGGAAGGAGCTTTTCAGGGAAAAAAATTGTCATCTAAACAATACGAATAGAAAAACTGTTACAACAATAGTCTCAAAGGCATTCAGTAGTTTTTTTTTCTTTTCTCTTTTTGATATAATGAGATGTCCCAAAATCCCAGCGTGAAGCTCCCTCACTTCAACATTTTCTCATGCACATTTTTTTTTCTCCTGCTTTTCAAGTCGTAACCGTCAAAAAAAGTGTTCAGATAATGAAGAAATAGCTATTTTGTAATGTTGAATTACTCCAAGATTGAAGAAGAAGCGATCATTTGTCACTCGAAGAAAAAAAAAGTCATTGTAAGGGGGTGAATGAATGGCATGGCATGGCAGAGACGGAAAAAAGTAAAAATTTATTATTGCAAAGACAGCAGTTTTTGATTTTGACTCATCCCATCCATCCATTCCTAATTTTGTTTTCAAAGGGCGACTCACTCACTAATCAATGTAACTTGCCTACTACCTACGTACCGATGTACGTTTTGCTCATGCTCTGAAAGCAAAAACTTTGTGTGGNGAAAAAAAGTCATTGTAAGGGGGTGAATGAATGGCATGGCATGGCAGAGACGGAAAAAAGTAAAAATTTATTATTGCAAAGACAGCAGTTTTTTGATTTTGACTCATCCCATCCATCCATTCCTAATTTTGTTTTCAAAGGGCGACTCACTCACTAATCAATGTAACTTGCCTACTACCTACGTTCCGATGTACGTTTTGCTCATGCTCTGAAAGCAAAAACTTTGTGTGGCTCAGAATGAGCGATGAGGCGGATGCAGACACGACTATTATTCCTACGATTTGATTTTTTTAACTTGTTGGCTGTCAAAAATCCGACNTGCTCATGCTCTGAAAGCAAAAACTTTGTGTGGCTCAGGATGAGCGATGAGGCGGATGCAGACACGACTATTATTCCTACGATTTGATTTTTTTAACTTGTTGGCTGTCAAAAATCCGACACTACATATATTCTACATGTACAACTACGTGTGTGTACGTAAAATGTGCTTCACTGCAGATCAAGGCTATCTCGACATTGAAAATTGTAACTGTTTCTGTAGGCCACATTGTAAACGATCTTTGCAGTTTTTTACGTTCTCACATTGCATATTTTGCATTATGACATCATTCCTTCGCCTCAAGTTAGTTTAGTTCAAGTTGAATCCTCTTTTGCTATTGTGAAGTGAGTGTATAGCAATGTTTTCCCTTTCACGAGCATCTTCACAGCTCTTGTTGACATGACGGTGATGTATTTACATATTGCATTACTACTTTTGCTACCAGCTCAACTACCGCGAGTTTGCTGGCAACGTATACTGCTGCATACATTGGCATGTAAATATATGATTATTATCATGTGACTATGACAGTGCAACGTTTACAAAGTCAATGATTCCACTAGAGAGCAAGAATCTTCTGGGATTGTGATTGTTGCTTTGTAAAAGGACTTGGGCATGTTTGGAGTTAAATGAGACGTTCTCAAAGGATAAACTCGTAAACGGTGGAAAAAGGATGCCTGCTTGATTCGTGGCACGCGTTGACGTCCCCCAAAAAACGCTACTGTAGTTGAAGAAAAGTAGCTTTGCATAAGAACAAGACAGTTTTTATTACGTATTTCTTTGATGAACATTGCAGAAGTTTGTGATACAGATGTGATCTGGACTGGATGTAAAGAATTTTTTTTAAAGATGCTCTTGTTTGGAAAACAACTTCACCCAAAAAAGTAGAAGTACCATGCTTGCTTAAAGCTTACGTAGTCATTAATCAGGGAAAAATATAGGGATTGAAATGGAGCTTTAAAGCGGGGAAACCATCCGTAAGATAAGAAATGAAGAAAAAAAAAAGAAGTGGAAAAAATTTTTCAAGTTAAGCCAGAAGCTAAAAATAGGATCACCGTACAAAACAGAGTGGCTTTTTATGACGGGAAAGTTCATAATGATATAATGTTTAGAAAAAATTAAAGTATGAGGAGGTGGAGGAATATGATTATTGCGCTCATTTTTTAAACGAGAGCTTGACTTTTTTTGCTTAAGCCTTTGATGAATATTAATGAAGGGGAAAAACACGACATCATAAATTTATTTTTAGCCTGAATCTATCGTTTTCCTCTCTCTTGATTCCTTAAGCCTTTACCTGTTATTTTATGGCATAAAAATGTAGAGTTGAGATTCTAGAATTTTTCAAAATTAAGCTATTTTTGCGATTAAGCGTTATCTCGAAACCATATCCTTTTAATGTTTCATTTAATTTTTTATGACACCCTCTACTCATGTCCCAGAAGAAAAAAAAAAGAGAAATTAAATTTTCTCATTTCGTTTCATGGCTCCTTTTTTTCCACCGGATTGAATTTAACTCAGAGTCTCTAGTCGGGAACGGAAGAAGATTGTATGTAGCGCTTAATAGGTATTATGTAAGAAAAATCCCATTTTTTGAACACGCTACATCTACAACATCATCATCATCATAAGCATAACATGCTCCTGATGGAGGGGAAGATAAGAGTGTGTCGGTGTCATTTGCGTAATAGAGTTTTTAATTAGACAGTTGTCATTTATCCTTCATAGACATGAATAATAAAGGCAGTGCACTGCTTCACTTTTCCCTCATCATTTCCATCGTCGAACCAACGCATATGCTCTTCTATAATGCTACGTAAGTGTAGAAAAAAACTTATTTCTTTAAAATACATTTGGGCCTGTTGCTCATTTACTATTTTTTACCGAGATTTTCTTTTCTCTTTTTGCGCTCTTATGCCTCTGCCTGGTTTAATAGTTTTTTATTCTCATTCAAATGCCGACAGTCAATTTTTAAAATATCCCTCATGTTCACGCTGCTGCTGACGATTGCAATTGTGATTGTTAGGAAAACAGAAGCATACACACACTCTCTCAGTCACAGGAACAGCAGAAGCTCTCGGGAAGAGACAAGTACGTAATATTGGAGCGTGTAAGTAATAGTATTACAAATGTACACGGACGGACGGACCTGTAAAAAATGAACCTTCATTCATTTCCTTGATTGATATAGGCAGTCAGAAAAAGAAGAAAAAAATTAAGAAAAAGGCTCACCGCCTATTTTGAATGATGATGATCATGATCATGACGATGATGAGGATTGAATGAGTTCCATTTCTCCATCTCTTTTGTCTGTTCAAGAGCGTACCAGAGTCATTATTACAAGGAGAGAAACATGAGTACACAGTTTTTTTATTTAATCAATGCTTTTTTTAAAGCATGCGAAGTGAAATTAGTGGAGTATGGGACAGAATTAACTTTTCGGAATAGATTGCATTATCTCATCATCGTGTTTTTTATTGAAATGAACGTTTCATTTGATGTGAGGAAAGAAAATTAGTGAATTAGTGGTTGTGCTAATTCCTATTTTGTAAACCGACATTATTGCTCATGCCATGGTGGCATTATTGTGGTATTGTGGAACATTGATTACTGCCATGATGATGATCATGATGAATATTACAAAAGCAGCTGCGCCGCTTCGAATTTGTCATTTCTTTTTACGAAGGGAAATTAGCGCCATGTTGATTGGTGCCACCGCAGAGGAAAAAAAGGATTTTCGCAGTAAATCTAAAGCGTTATTATTATTGCTATGGAACTCATTTGCGATTACGTCATCACAAGTGTTGATTATCTGCAACAAACTGACTGCTTTAATTATTTCAATGAAGCAGAAAGTTGACTAATTGTAGCTAAAAAGAAAATTGCCAGTCATTCGAAATCATTAAAAATAAAGATTATAGGAGAACTGCAGACACAGACGCGAAAAAAGTGCTCTGAATTTACTATGTGTGTTTGTGTGCATGGAAGGAAGGATTTACTTCAAACAGATTTCATTTCGCTGGTTCTAATTCCTTGAAAAAAAAATAAGCCGAGGATATATAGATATGCAGATGGATGGAATGTATTTGGTGTCGTGAATTTTGATGGCCGTGTTGGTGGAGTGATGATGATGATGAAACAATTTTTTTCGAAACAGATTATTTTTAATAGGATAATAAAAGCAAAATGGTAATTACAATTTCTTGTTACTCGTTACGATTATTTTATTTTTGTTGTCACTCACTCATTCAAGTCACCCACACACAAAGCTCGAAAAGAAGAGACAGTTCTAGATTGGCTGATGCCTATAATAGGTTATTATTATGGACGAGATTGAAAACCTTTTCTTCATGTGATGTGATGTGATGTAGATGTAGATGAGAGGAATTGAGCACCACCAGAAAGGAAATCTGTGTGTTGTGTTGTTTGTTATGTGTGCCTGAAGTGGAGTATAATGGAGATCTAGCTTAATTAGTAAATGTGGCTTGACTTGATTTGATGATGAAGATAATGATAATGAAGAGAAGGATTTTTGGATATGATACAAAGTGTTACAGTTTTCTTTTTTACAATATGTAGTAGATTCCTATATAGTATAACCTCAAAAAAAAGAAGAAACGAAAGGCATTAGCTAAAGTGGAGGAGCCGGTCATCTTATCAAACATCTGCTACTGCAGAGTGCAAAATGCGTGCTTCGTTTCGTTAATCTTTTGAATCATTTTACAAAATAGTAATTAGGCTTGGCCTTATGCCTCTTGCTTTTTCGTCTATTTTTTTTAATTTTCATGATGACGAACTGATCTGAACTGAAAGAGCTCATTATCATTTGTGAAGAATCTTTTAAAGCTTAAGGTAGATTACAGAAGGAATGGCATCACCATTTACCATCGTCGTCGTCGTCGTATGGTGGCAAATTCCGTGTAGGATTATGTACCATGATAATAATAATAGTGTCGTTGTACAAGAGGTTATTATTTAATTAGACAAGTGACGCAGAATGAAACAAGGAACAAATTGGAGCAACTGCGAGAGGGAACCACGAACGAAATAAAAAAATTCTTTTCAGCCAATGTGATATTTTTTTTGCCCTCCGCAATAAAGAAAAGACATGCAAAGCGAAACAAAAGCTTTAGTTCGTGTCAGTGTTGAAAAATATCTTAATTATTAATGTCCTCCTTTTATGTAAACATAATTTCCGACATTAATTGCACAATCAGGAACAAAAGATCTCGCAGCGTGACACTAAAGCATAGTGTCAATGTCACTTCTCTTTCATTCCCTCCTCCAGCAGCAGCATTTTTCCAAGCATTTAAATAAAGCTGAAAATTACATCACATCAGAGAGTATCACACTCTGTTTTATACCAACCCCACCATGAACCAGGACTGACTGGCTCAAGTCAAAAGGAACTTTTTTTTCAATTCATTATTCAAATTTCTATGAATACTTAAATACTCTTCTTTTGTCTCATTGTCTCTTCCTTTTGATAAAGAGGAAGTATGTTTTAATGTAAGGGGCGAGCTTTAGAGAAAGAAGTGGAAAGAGAATGAAAAGAGCTCTACTACAACTAGCTCTACTCCACAATGCGATGCACGCATCACGATCATATCACGAAGTAAATAATATGCAAATAATTCACACAAGAACCAAACAAAAACGGTTCTCTCCCCTCTTATTATTTTAATCAGTAGGAGATAGAGACGGACAGATACAAAACAGTTCCTTCTTTTGCCATTTCATAAATAAGCACACCATACCATTCTGCTCATTATTATCCTCATTTTCCAGAGAGAGAAAGAAAGAAAGAAAAGAGTTTGGTGATGTATGTACTTGTAGTAGTGGCAATGGCATCATCAACACAAACATTTATTGCCACCATCGTCGTTGAATTTACTGCTGAGCATGCATGATATCCTGTGTCCGATGATGATTATGAATAGCTTTATGATGACTAGGATGATCGTGCAACACGGGCTTTTAAATACTTGATGAATTACAACAACAATAATTTCTCTCTCTTTTGTCTAGACTTGCCTTTATGACTACGAACAGGGGAAAATACACTCTTTTCCGTGGGACGACGACGATGATGATGATGAGAGGAGAAGTGTATTTCCGTGATGCTAATTTGAATAGGCATTTAGAAAATTTACTACGTATTCATTTATACACCGTATTATTTCCCGAAAAAATATTTTTTTGTTTTCTTTTGTCTGACGAAAAAGGCAAATTATTATCGTGCATATTAAGTATTAAATGTAGAGAAATAGACTTGCATGCCATCATTCCTTTTATCTTTCTGTTCGGTTCGTGTTACTTTTTTTGGAATGAGAATTGTACACAAAAGTATTTAAAAACCGCAATGCCATAATAATAATAGCGGATGGTTGCTTATTGTAATTGCACAAAAAACTGTGTAATTATTATTACTACTTTGAAGCCATTACCACCGTCACCTTAGCTTTTGCACCACCACATTCTTTTTTATTCTACAGGAGCTCCTTTCTGTGCAAAAATATTTTATAGTACTTTTTTCTGAACTGGTTATGCTCGTACTGTTTTATTTCATGAGTCGGGAAAAAATGGTAATGAATTATGAAATCGCACACACATTATTTGAGTAGTTTTAGTCTAAGCTTTAACTCGTGCAATTATAAGTTTTGAGAATGGTATTGCATGCTAAAAACTGAAAGGATGGGGGGAAAAGAGAGGACAGATTATACTTATTTATTATTATCTTCATTTGAATCATGACTATTTAATGGCATTTTGCGTTTTTAAAAGCGTCATCCTGTTCATTTTTTTGGTTTTTGGGGTTGGATTATATGAACAATTATTTTATGATTATTGCCATTTCCACAACATCACATTTGTGAGCTTTCAAGGACTTTTTTACAGTAGAAAAAAAAACTATTCTCGTCATGAGCAAGCACGTAATAAGTAATCATCATTTATCAGTCCTCCCTCTCTTGTGCATCAACACGTTTTACTGAAGCACTTTTTTTGTAATAATGTCCATTGGAATAGCCGATTTAACGACAGGTAAAAAAATTGGAGATAATGCAATTTAGATATCATACATGTCATCTAGTACATTAACACTGACAATGAAAGAGTGATTAACTCTCGCCGTTTTTAACTCATCGTAATCGAGCACGAAATAAAAACGCTGTACTTTGTACAGCTCCACCGGGATTGTAGTGAATCATTATCATGTGATGTTAGCCCTGAGATTTTTTTTCGTGAAAATTAAGAAAAACGAAGGATGGTAAATTGCACTCATAAAAATAAAACACGGTTTGATTACCTACGCATATATATTGACGCGACTCTAAAGGTAATTTCATTATCAAGACAGAAATTTATTGTTTGTACATGTTATTTAGGTATGTAAACTGCAATATAGATAGGAAAGGGAATGATGTTTTTTTTGGGAAAGGAAGACGTTTTTTACGGAACGAGGTGGGCATGGCATGAAAAAAGAAAGATGAATGAGTGAAGGAAGAAGGGGGACTCACAAAAAAATGCCTCTATAAATCGCTTCTAGCTAAAGCCACGGTGCTACTCTCAATTTCTCAGACTTTTTTCTTCCAGGTGAAGAAGGAGAAGAAAGACGCGAAAAGCATTTTTTGTGTAGGCAATTAAGGGAAGAATTAAAGGGAAAAAATATACTCATTAAGGTTAGTTCTTCATGCACACACTTTATATTTTTTGTTCCTGCATCCGGTGATTAATTTTTGTGGCCAATGACATCAGTACTAATAGTAATAGGTATACATGTAAACTGATGAACATCGCATGCATCATATTATTCCTTTAGTGAAGGTGGAGAAAAATATAGATGTATCTATATATGGTGTAATAAATTAAAGGTTTTAGCTATTATTTATATAAAAAATAATAATTTGTACTATGGGGTCATAATGAATGGATAAAAAAAGGCAACTCTAGGAAAAGTAGTAGCGTAAGCGTAGCAAGGGGAAATAAAAGATACATTATCATCTTCTCTTAGCGTTTAAGTAATTTTAACTTTGTTCATGGCACGGCACAAAAAACTCCACTAGGTAATAAAAGAGGTGAGCTTGTGTACGTATAATTGCATTAATATGTACAACATAAAACATGCAATACTTATGTTTCTCTTCCTTTAGAACATGCACACAACCACCACTACCATCACAATAAAAAAATGTTATTTTTTTCATGTACTAAATAAAAAAACGGGTAACAACTCATTTTTGTATAACCTGCGTTCAGGTGGAAATGGCAATATAAACAGGACAAGCTTCGCATGATGATGGAAAAGGTTTTTGTTGAGGAGAAACAATAAAAAAAGCCACCAGCCAAATCATGATCGTCGTCGCCATCATCATCGTGATCATCGTCGTCATTTGAATGCCATACATAATGTAATAATTACATAACAGTCCAAACCGAACAAGTATTACTACTACTTGATGTTCTAATGTGCAGAAAATAAAAGAAAGAAGGAAGAGAGAAAAAATGGATGATCATGATGACGACAAAGATGATGATGATGAGAGATGCTCATTTAGTTGTAATGATTGCAAGTGCAATACTCTTTCTCTCCCTCTCTTGCTAATTCTAATTTGACTAAATCAACATTAGAGGAATCTAGTGAGTTCACTCAGCCTTTTAATGCATGCACAACTGGAGTTTTGGTGGAGTTTCGAAATATTGTTTGCTACTGTGTTCTTTCACTACGTCGATGCTCGAAGCTCAAGCAGAATCCGTGAGATGATGATGATGATTTTTCTTTGTTCAGGTAGAAATAAGGGAAATGTGAGTAATTATGAGATACTTTAATGTGAACCATACCGTTCGTTCCACGCACATAGGCACACCAAAAAGTATAGTTGAGATAAATGTAAAAGTTCTTGTACCTATTGCCTAATAGTTTTTTACACAAAAAGTTTCAGAAAAAAAATCTCTCGCTCTTGCTCAGCTTTAGGGGCTTTAAGACTCATCTACCAGATTTATATCTTAGTTTACAGGAATAAAAAAGGACGAATATGAGAGATTTGTTTGAAATAGATTGTGCATAATTCTTAACATCTGCGCGTACGTTACATGCATATCATTAACTTTTTATATGGCTTAAGATAGGATAAAGTAAAGAAGAAATTAATAAAAGAAGGTAATTATTCTAACTTTTTTCCGTCTTCTTGTGCACTCATTGAGAAAGATTAGGATTAGGATGAGTAAGGTAAGAAAAAGAACAAAAGAAAATGGGAGACTCGAAATGTGCAAAAATAGTTTTGTTCGTATACCTGCATGACGCCTTCTTTTAGTAAGCTGCAACCTGTGCGCTTGCTCGTTTCATTTTTAATTCAGTTACTTAAGCAGATTGTCTTTTCCTCTTCGTGTGTTTTTTGTGTGATGATTATTATGTCACTCGACGTCTTCTTTGGCTTCACTTGCGATGATGGTGATGGTGATGATTATTATTGTCTGTCGTCATAATAGTAATGAGACGTGGTGGTTGGTTGGCTAGTGGCAGTTGATTACAAACCCCACCAGTGCAGTGCTTACTTACTACCACCTTCGAAGAAGGCTGAGACTGGGTGGAAATGGAGGTGTATAATATTTACTCGGAAAAAATAGGAATTAATTTTTGCTGTCTACACATTCAGGAGAGAGAGGGATAGAGCACGTACTACCCACCAGACATTTATTATCATGCCCACAGAAGTACAAGGCAAGGAGATAAGTAGTTGAGAGAGGCTTAATTATTTACTCGGAAAAAATAGGAATTAATTTTTGCTGTCTACACATTCAGGAGAGATAGGGATAGAGCACGTACTACCCACCAGACATTTATTATCATGCCCACAGAAGTACAAGGCAAGGAGATAAGTAGTTGAGAGAGGCTTAATCAATTTTTTCAAAAAAAGAAACTCATCAACTCCTGAGATGTAAGTAGACAGTGGAACAAACACAAGCAATGTAGCAGCCACCACAGCAAATGAAAATTGAGGCTGGCTCCACAAAAATTTTAATTTCACTTTATGCGTGCAAATTAAATTTCTACTTTATTGAAGTTGATTGAGCCTAGGAAGGAACAGAGGAGTCTCATAATGAACATTTTTTCATCTTCATCAGCAGCAACACACACAAAAAAAATAATCGTGGTTTTTGTATGGTAGTGACTTGAGTGGCTGAATAGTAGTAGCCGTTTTAGTCTTTTGTTCTTACATCAGGAGGGAAAAAAGGGCATGCCAAAAAATTCCCCATTGTGCAGAGTTGATCAAGTATAAAAAAGCCAGAGAACGATTATGGCGTTGATGAGCAATATAAATTTCCAATAGGAAATTATATTTTTTTCCTAGCTAAACTTATTCAAGCTGAACCGAATGCATGATTGGTTTAGAAAATTAGTCTTTCCTTACAAATTATCTCATGGTTCAGCAAGACTGAGTCCATTAACATCGCTTTGTGATACACGAGAGTTTTTTTGTCACCTTTAGATTCACATTGTGCTATTTACTCGTCGTGTTCAATGCTGTACTCTCTTTTTCCCTTTTCTTGTCCCGGCTATTATCTCAAGTGACAACAGAAACAAAAAAATTATATAATTTTCTCAAGATCTGGATGGACTTTGCTTTCGTGATACATACTGTATGACGACAATGCAGTGTCGGGTAGTGGACGACGACGAAGATAGTTAATGACTGCACTACAATACTATGCTCATGTTTGTAGTAAAGTTTTGTCTTTAAATGCATATTCGTGGATATGAAAAGTAATTCTCTGGTGATTATAATGACGATGATGATGATGCAGTCCGACGGATCTGAAGCGTTGAAATTACATCAGCTCCACCTATTTACATGTCGACGGCAAAGCAAAAGCATACGTATTCAAAGAGAGTTCCCTTTTTTCGAGGGAAATAACGTTGTTAATTTTTTTGAATAAAAATGTCGTATCTTCTCTAATTTTTTGTCGCACGGTTTGTTTCATTCTCTCGCATCTCTGTTCTGGTTTAGTGAATGAGTAGAAAACAGAATCATTAAAATGGTTTTTTGTAGGCTCCAAAAAAGCAATTTTCACATTAACCATGTCCTGCTTGCCTTTTCCCTTAATCTCAGGCTCAGCTTTTTGTGAACATTTCGTTCGTCTCTTTAGATTTTTAATCTTGTCATATGGAGCTCCGTTGGAAAATTGTTATTTTAATCAGGCTTATTTTTAGAAGAAAAATTTTCTCATCACATCATCATTACCTTATATAATACTCAAGCTGATTTAAGTTTCAATTCCGTGAATAAGATTTTTTTTCTCATCGTTTTAAAAGGAAATGAGTGAGAATATATAGGTATGGCTAATTTTAATTTGTGAATTTTTTGCTGGGGTTCCTTCAACCCACAACAGTACAATCATCATGTCTACTACTCCTGCTAAAGGTACTATAATTATTGCGTAATATTAACGCACTCATCAACAGGCCCGGCTTTTTGAGCAATACTCTTTTTTTTCTCCTGAAAAAAAAAAACAATGCTTGCGGTTGCCCCTATTATTTTTCTTCCTCACACAAACTTTTTTTCCCAAAAGCCAAAAACGATTTTAGTTTTTGCTTCTTCTTCTTCACCGCTGCTGCATGCAACACAACACAACCAAACGCAAACGTCTCGTATAATCTTCACTTATCTGACAAGAGTTTCTCACCATTTTTATTCTCCTCTCTCTCGGCCAACAACTTGTCCATTTTCCCCATACGATGTAAAGACGGACACAAAGTATAAATGTTATATGCGGTGGCAAGAGACTGAGAGAGTAACGTTTCACTTGTCTCTAGATTTAAACACGAGCTTTTTGGGTATTCGTTCCATATTCTTGCGTTTCTTTTGCGGTGGTGGTCATGCCGGTGCCTCTTTTCACACAACATTTTTACAAGCAAACAAACAAGCGTCAGCTTACATATTACCTCTACCCGCATTACCCTAAAGAACAGGCAGTTTTGCAAATAGGGGATATCATCATCATCATTCAATCCACACACACACAACAAAACACAACACATAGTCTCCGTTTTTTTCACCTTCAAATCAAAACATGAGTATTTCAACTCGGACTTGACTTTATCAATCTCGAAAATCTCTCAAGTTTTATTTATTGTTTCATTCTAAAATACATGCGATACGATAACGTTTCGCATTTTTTTTCCTTCTTCTTGTTCTTCTCCTGTAGGGCTAATCAGAACCGGAATATGGTGAAATGATAATAATTCCCCTTTACTTTACCTAACCAGGATCTCTTTTGTAGTGTTTCATTAAGATTCATGTAATATATTTGTAATTTGCAATAATGCCCTGTACGTTTATTCAATTTACACACCTCCCACAAGACGAAAAACCGCTGCGCTCTTGCCCCACCGCTATTGTTTTCTCTTGAAAAAGTGTAAAATATTATTATTCCTCTTGGATATTTAAATGTCAGTGGTATACCACAAAGGCACGCTACTAAAGTCCAAAAGAGTCTTTTAAGCTTTAAAGCTCGTTCCGTGGAATGGAAATTCCTGTACTAATTGAAAACAATAGAGATACAATCTGCTTAATTATAAAATATTGTAGATGGAAAAGCAAAAAACATTACACAACTATTCTTGTGCACAGCACATCCAATCCATATGATTTCAATGAATTTTTAAAGTTAAAAGGGAAAATTAATGACGTAAAAAACTCATAAACTTTGCGCGTTTATTTTCTTATCTGGGAGAGAGTCTTCATTGCTGCCAATAAATTTCCTCTAGAAAGGGTGGAATCAAACCAATTCAAAGATCATTTTTTATAAATCCAATCCAATCTAAGTTTAAAATCTAAAGTTGAATTTAAATGAATCAAAAAAAGTTTTATTGCAAGTGCCTTCAGAAAAAAAAGGAATCCAATTCTTGGTAATTTCATTTTGAAAACGAAATCAATAATGGCATCCATAAATTCTGACCAATTTAATCGATTAACATTATTTCTGTCACTTTTTTGTCGTACGGCTGGCTTACGTAATATTACAAGCAATGCAATGGGATTCCTATTCCTAAACATTCTTTTTTTATGTGATTAATAAATAAAAACAGTAAAAAAGGGAAAATGGCTGATGGCTTTATACATTCGTTATCATTTTTATACTTAAGATTCCATGTGGGAAAAAATAGTCCTTTACCCTTTTTCCTCCGATTAAAACATTTCTGGCTATCGCTGCCTATTCAGGCAAAAGTAAGAGAATGGGATTGTTAAGTAAAAAATATATATCGCATTATTGATCCCTTTTTTTCCTCGTAATAAACTTATATCATGTTACTTGTCGTCCGTCCGCCGCCATCATCATTTCAGTCGCGTTGCTCCTCTTACTCATACCATATCATGTCCTCTCTTTTTTTACACATTATGGATATTATGGTAGAGTATATGGGTGTATGAACCATTTCCAATATTAATTATGATGATGATTTTTGATCCGTTCATATATGAACTCATTTTCCTGCTTCACGATCAAATCTTTTTCGGGTCGAGATTTTCTTTTTTTAACTTACATTGAGGGATCGAGCGTGTGCTCCATCTAAAAAATGGAATGTACCACCCCTTTTTTATCCATAAAAAAGGGATCGAATCGAGGTTTTTTCAGTCTTGATGACTTTATGAGGGATTGCAAGAAAAAAATGGACGGGAGAAAGAGAGTAAAAAAATATATATTTTTGGCTATAAATCAGACGTCCATTTTACAGTTTTTTTTTGTTCTATCTCAATAGTAGTTAAGAATGCGATGCATGAGCGAAACGTTTTAAAAATTGGGAAAATGAATAAAAAAAGGTTCAGTTTACAAATCATTTAGTGCACGATGCCAACACCATGCCTAGATTGAAGTTTTCCATTAATTCTTGTGTACATTTTTGAAGGATTCTCTGAAAAAATTATGAGAAATGAGAAAATGGTCATACAAACTAATGGGCTGTGGATGTTGCAGTGGGTGCCCCAATAAATAATGATGAATTTTTAAGGAGAAAAAATTTATAATGAGCTATCCTTTTAAAATTGGCTAAACTTTTTTTGTGTGTTTACATTTCGGAAAGTGTATCGAGCCGGATCGGGTATCGAGAAATTTTCTGTGTGCGATTCAATCATTGATTAGGTAGAGCCCTTGGGAGACGGAGCTCTCTATATCCATCAATTGCTTCCCCCAAAAAAAGAAAATTTTATTTTTCTGGCTTGACTAACAAGATTAAATTTTGTTTCGTGTTTAATTTACAGAATATATAGAGATGGATTTGAAGAGCTGAAAAATCAGTCATTAGAAAAAATGTTGGACTAAAAGGAAGGGAAAGCTGGAGTGGTTTTTAGCTAGAAATGGAAGCATTTGTCGCCGTAGCAAAAGCACAAGGCGATGAATCACAAATCTCATCAGGATCTTTAGTGGACTCATCAGCAAGCTCTGCTTTCAATACCTCCTGTCGTACGAGTACGACCACAGCGGGACGGGTATCATCATTCTCGCATCTCCTGTCTCCTCTTGCCACCTCTGTTGCTCATAATAATCATCATAATGCTGCTGCTGCTGCAGTTGCTGTCGCAACAACTTTATCCTCCTCATCAAATAACAGCAGCTCATCCACATCTTCCACCGGTTCTGCTCTCTCCAAAAGAGAATTGTTGGACAGTAATGGGACATTCAAGTGGAACAGTAAATACGTAGCAGGAGAGTCGTCGAGCGCGACGAATATGGTGCCACAAGAGCCCACGAATATGGCCACAAACGACGTTGGAGTAAGTAAAACTCCATCACCATCAGTTACTGCAGGTGGTGGGGGTGGTGGCGGTGGTGTTGTCATTGGAGAAGAAACGACTTCCTCTACTGCACCCGTTTCCTCTCCGCAAAGACCAAATAGTAATAATCCGACTGAAAATAGTACTAGTGGTAATAATAAACAAAATGATGATTCCGCTCAGGAATCTTCTTCCCTCTCTTCCCCCCTGCGGGAAGAACAAAGACAAACGCTATCTCCTCCGTTGCCCACCTCCGATGAGATGACAGGTTTACGGGGAATGATTGCAAAAAATAACAACAATAATAATAGTGGTAGTGTAACCAATAATGCTAGTGGAAATAGTAAGCGTAATAGTTCCAGCCGATCATCCCCACCTCAAGGTGGGGGTGGCGGAGACTCCGGGGGTGGAAGTGACGTTGAAAGATTCGAAGGTAAAATTGTGTACAACCCTGACGGTTCCGCGTACATAATCGAGGACAGTGAATTGAGTGACGATGAAACAAGCCTAGATGTTCCCGAAGGTTGTATTGTTGATGGGAGAGGCGTGTCCTTGTCCCAGATCCCCTCCGCACTTCCTCAAATAGCGAATGCCATTTATGTCTCAAGGAATCCCGCACTGTACACCGCCTTATATGGGCAAGCCTACTCAAATCTTCTCCAGGACAAGAAATTAGTTCCTGACATACCAATTATTCATAGCTACAGGGTCTTCACAGTTCGTGATAGTAAAAGTGGTGATACTAGTGCGGTTGAGGAGGAGGACGACGATTACCAAGATGGGGATGACGAGGACGATGGTGAGGGCACCAATATCAATGCCAAACGTAAGAATAAGTCAAGGACAAAAAGTAGTAGTGGTTCAGTGTCAAAAGGAGAGTCAAAGAGTGCAAAACCACCAACGCCATTTCCAGAATGCGCTTCTGTTCCTATCAAACCTATTCTCATGTGCTTTATTTGCAAACTCTCTTTTGGCTACACAAAAAGTTTTGTCGGTCATGCGATGGGTGACCACAAGTTGCAACTCAATGACCAAGAAAATGACATTCTCAACCAGAGAAACATTTCTGCCATTATTCAGGCCGTGGGGAAGAATAAAGATCCCTTGATATCATTTCTCGAGCCTGTTGGCAATCGTCTCGGGACAATCCCAGCGTTGGGACCGAATGCGACGAGCGTGTCATCCTCTTCTGCCGTCAACGCCAACACAGTCCCAATGTCATTAGCCAATCTTTCGTCAGTTCCTATGAATCGTGCCCTTCTTAATCAACAAGCCGCTGCTGTTGCCGCCGCCGCTGCTGTAGGAGTGGACCCTGCTTCAGTCAATAGTTCTCTCTTAACTCAACAGTCTCTTCTTCGATTAACGAATAACGCTACTAATGCCTCCAACAATCATAGTAATAATAGTACCACCGGATCTAATAATGCTGGTGCGGATGACAACCAAAACAATCTCAAGTCCTCCCCTGCATCCTCTCCAGATAATCTTATGAGTCCTCGAGCTCCCTCCATTCTTGCCAATGAAATTCTCAGTCAAAGTCACCAACTCGCTGCCAAAATGGCGATGGCAACTGGAGTAGACCTCACAAGGAAATCTCCAGCTTCAGGAAGAAGCAGTGCAAGTCCTGGAGCAAGTGTTAGTCCTGCACCTGGCAGCGTCACACCCAATCCTCCCTCTCATGCCACTGCCAGTCCTGGAGCGCCACCATTCCCACCTCAGGTCAATACTCCAACAGCACCACCAAACTTTATCACCGGAACAACCATCGGAGTTTGCCCCGAGCATATAAATGGAAGACCGAGTGGAGTGGACTGTGCAAAATGTGAACTGATTTTAAACTCTTCAAGAATGGGTCTCACAAATCTCCACACGAGAAACTCATGTAAAACCTTGAAATGTCCAAAGTGCAACTGGCACTACAAGTACCAGGAGACTTTGGAAATTCACATGAAGGAAAAGCACCCGGACAACGAGACTTCTTGCATTTACTGCATCGCTGGTCAACCCCATCCTCGCCTGGCGAGAGGGGAAACCTATACATGCGGTTACAAACCATATCGTTGCGAAGTTTGCAACTACTCGACAACAACCAAAGGTAATCTCAGTATTCACATGCAGTCTGATAAGCACCTGAACAACATGCAGGAACTCCAAAATGGAGGGATCTCCCCACCCGAGTCACTAGTTCAACAAACCAATAAATCAGTAGCGGCCATGAGTCCTGCTGCTGCAGCGGCTGCCGCTGCAGTTCAAAGTGGACAAGGAAGTGGACCTCCACCAGGACCAGAGAGTAGGGGTGCTCCACCACCAAATCCTAAACCGAAACCAACATTCCGTTGTGATGTTTGCAATTACGAGACGAACGTTGCACGTAACCTCCGAATTCATATGACAAGCGAAAAGCATACGCATAACATGATGGTTCTTCAGCAAAATGTGAAGCATATGCAACATTTAAGTGCTCTCCAGCAAGCCCAAGCTCAGAATGCTTTTGACCCTTCCGCACTCATGCAATTTCATCCTGGTGCAGCGGCATTAGGAATGGCCGCTGCTGGTGCAGCAGCCGCTGGAGCAGCTGGAGGTGCTCGAGGTAAGCAGCAATAATAAAAGAGTACTTTTTTATTACTCCCAATTAATAAAACGCGAGCATCATGTATTATCGTCGTCCCCTTTTTTACCTAAAATGTTATCTGCCTAAACTAAACAAAAAGCTTTAATCGTGGACAAGCCCAACTGAAATTATCTTGTATGATAAGGGCAATGCATTTCCTGTCATTTCATAAAAAGATCCCATTCATTACCAATACAAAAAATATAATGATGATGACGCTGCATGTGTTGCGCGTTGTATAACTCTTATCTCCTATCAGTTTTTACTGATTCATTCAAAAAAAAACTTTTTTTTCTTATTTTTTATTTACTCAGGTCAATAAAACACCTTCAACTGGAACAACTGCACAGTCTTCAACGGCGTGCCGAGGGAAAGGATGGTCAGCCAGATCTCACTCAAATCTTCCGAGTTCTTGAGCAACCCGAGAGTGATTCTCCGGTTCACAATAATAACTCGGCAGCTTCCGCTGACATCTCAAATTTTTACAACGATCAAGGTCAGTATACTATCCCAAAAGTTTTGAATCTATTACTACAAAAGCGGCAATGCAATATGCAATGCATTTCACATGTGCTACTACTACATTTGAGCTTTTTGACCATCATCGAGTCACATTCTTTTCATATCTCAAGAGTATCAAACATGAGGAATTATTGCACACTTTAAGGCACCGATGAACAGATAAAGAAAGTAAAAAGGAAGCTAATGATAAAACCATAAGATGATATCATTTTTTTTATTATGACCACAGTCACAAAAAAAAACCTACCCTCCATTCACAAGAGTTATGTGATATCCGTGTGTAAACTCTCGCGGACGCAGTGGAATGGGAATGAATGACCAAATGCAGGACGATTGCACTATATACGCTCTAGGAAAATGGTATAATCCGACGATATATGCGATAATGTTATGGCATTTATTTTCTCTTGGGCAGTTTGAGGCAAGACGTGCATCCATCCATCCTACATTCTCAAGCGTAGAGGCAATGTCGTAAAAATCGTGTGTGGCAAAATAGAACGATAGGGAAAAAATGCATTGGCTCTCGCAAGTCAAAATTGCAATCCAGTGGTCAGTATAGTGGTCATGCAGTCGGCGAAAAAAAAGAGCAGTTTCTGGTTTGGGAATTTTCTATCTGGAACATTTTTTTACACAGACAATATTCATATTCAGTGGTCACTGATGCTACCTAATACTTTTTTACATGTGTAAAAAATAATGTTATTAGCATATCATTAAATAGAATGGGAAAGGGTTAAGTGCTACTGAAAAAAAAATCAACTTAAACGGAAGGGGTTGAAAAAAAGAAGTTCATTCATTTACTACCTTAAAAACTGAATAGGGTTTTATATTTTTACCTGTTATATTTATGCAAATTGAGTGACAGGTAACATGCCTCTCACCACGGGTATGCCTAACAACTCGGAATGGGATGAAGACACGAATTAAAAAAACCCCTTCGGTGGCTATACACTCCACACACACACATATGCATAATGTCATTATGAATTAGCCTTTTTCTACCACTTTACATGATGTACATCTGTTAAAAAGACAAAAACGCAGGAAAAGTCATAACAATAATATTATCATTATTGCCAGCCGTTTAACGGTTATGGCTTGTTCCTTCTTTGAGGAACAATTTCACTGTTTTTTTTTTTCAGAGGTGGATTGAGAAATGACATTGTTTAAATCTGCATTTTTATTATTTGTTAAGTGCAAAGGGGTAATATCATTCATTCGTTCGTGGTCATTAAAATGCAAGTGGGATAAACAGAATATATTGAATGGGAAGGTGTGCAGCGTGTGTGGCTTGGCTTGGTTTGATGAAGCATAAGTTGTTTTGCATTATGTTGATGCTCTGTGTAACGCTGAGTGAGGAGAGAACCCAAGGTATTTTCACTTGTCATTCTCCATTATCAATTTCAGGAGTGTTGATATATTATTCATTTATTTTTATGAATTATCTACCATTAAGCACCAGTGGTAAAGTTTTTTTTTTGGTGATGTCGCAGAACAACTGCTGTGTGAGAGGTGGGAAAAGAGACATTTTCTTCTCATTTTAATAAAATAAAATAAATATTAACATTTCCCTTCTGTCTACTGAGGATTGAGAATGAGTGGCGAGTTGACATTTAAAACGACCAGTTTTTCTTATTTCTTTCCCATGCAATGATGTCTGAAAGGTAAAGGAACCCCAAAATAATTTCTTTTGATGGACATTGTCCAAACCTTCGCTTCATTTTCTGAGAAACAGGAAATGAAGAGGGACTAATGGTATTTCTGAACTACATTTTGAAAGAAATTACAATGAATCGGGGTGTGTCTTTTCTCATCTTTTCCATTCGATTATTTATTAGCCTTGATGGAAGAGACTTTAGTGGTTCAACTAGAAAAGCAAACAAAAGTTTTGGTGTTGGTCAACCAAGCAAAAGTTTTTGTTGAAAAACGCATATATTTACCTAAGCACATAGATACATACATACATACACATGATGGGGACTTTTAAAAACATTTTCACGATATGAAATGATACTCAAAGCAAAAACTTTTTCTGTTGACATGTCCACTGAAAAAAGTATTTTTTTTATCTTTTTGTGGGGAGCTTAAAAACTGTCTCTTTTTTTGGGAGAACAAGGGAAGCCAAGTGTTTACAAGACGAATGGTGATGTGAAGCTGGATGTCAGTGATGTACTGCTTGTATTACGATTGTCGCATACGAAAATTGCCTTACATCAAACGCAAAAATATGTCCAATAAGAAAAATAAAAACATATAGTCAAATATATAGTCTGCTAAGGTATAGTTTATGCACCTTTACGTGTAAGTATTTGTTGGTAGTTTTTTTGGTATGATTTCATGTCGAGATCGTGTTAAATCAAGCTTGCAAACGAAGAAAAGAATCCCAGATATTACTTATTGTGTGAGCTTTGATAGGGATTTTTGATCGTTCACTGTTACCAGATTAAGTTTCCTTTTCAATGCTTCTAATAGTTGCACAATACACAAACTTGTGCACTTATGCTTCGATGCACTAAAAAGTATTTTTTTTGTGTATTATTATCCACTTCTTTTTAAAAGTAAAAATGGAGTCTTAAGAAGAAACCAACCAAGTTCACATTCACCATTCAAAAGGAAAAAAAAGAATGGAGGATTAAATGTTGACAGTGATACCATATCATTGTCCAGTTTCTTGCAAAAATTCTAGTGAACCAGAATGCGTACTCTTTTACCTGCTTGGACATATTATACGTAGAGCAAGTGTCCACTCCTCACAGTTCAAGTTCTTTTTTCTGGACAAATGGGGATACGGATTCAGAGATTTTATAAGCATTAGCTAGAAAAAAGGATGCGTTTGCTCATTCGTGTTCTTGTACATTTTCTTTATTTTCTTCTTAGAAAAAAGTGTATCTAGTACAGAAAGAGGATTTTAAAAACTTTTGAGTAAAAAATCCTTTTGTACAAGCACAAGTCCATAGGAGAAAAAAATATTGTAAAATGAGGATGATGATGATGTGATGAGGTAATGGAACGAATGTTCTTTCTCAATGGTTCTTAAAAAAGAGTAGCAGAAAATGACAAGGATTGTAAAAACTTGTATCCTGTAAAAGTAGTCAGTGTTGATGGTGATTTATATGCGTTTTGTGAATAAAAATTGTCCCTTGCTCACTCACCATTGCTGAAATGTACAGCACTAAGGCATTAAGCATTACTACTACCAACATCATTGTCATCATCATCATCATCATACACAATGATCATCACATCTTTTCTGGTTTACAATGAAATGCGTACATTTTCATGAAGCACTCCAGTTGGAAGAGTAGGAAACTCACACTCCCCATTTATTTGTCTTTTCTCGTCGCCTGTCATAATGAGTAAGTATGACTGTAGCAAAAGCATTAAAATATATATGTGGTCCTTCATAAAACATGTCAAAAAATATTGCACCACAACAACTCTATACATACCTGCACACTCTACACTATGAATTTTCTTGAGAATTTACCTGAGACTTATTTCGTCCAAGAAAGGGAAGTTGAAACCATTTTTTTTCCTTCTTCTGTTTCCATTTTCATTTTTTCCCTTTTGTGTTTGCTCCTCTCTCCTTCCCATCATCATCCTCACGGTCATCATCTCATTTACAATTAAGCGTGTTAACTGCATAAAAAACGAAAGAAGTTTTAATGCCTCTGCTCTTGATGATGATGAGAAAAAATATATCTTTGCTCTTGAGAAAGAAATTGTTTAATGGGATTTAGATCTGGTGTACAAATTAATTTCTTCTCTGTGTCTCATTTCTCTCTCTCTTTCTCATAAAAGAGATCTTATTCTCGAGAGTCCCACGCACAGTCGGAGATCAAAAGCTACTCACTCTCCTTTTGAAAATGTGAGTGACCAGTCGAAAAACCACTCACATTAAATTACAAGAGAGAGAGAAAGAAGCGAGCAAAAAATCACTATTAAGTTTACCTTATGTCCAACCAAAATGTGAATGTAGTGGAGTTGAGTTGGTGGTTGTGATGATGACTGTCCATTCGTGCGTGTATATATCATCAACAGTTTTAGGATCTGTGAGAAAATGACGAGCATCTTTTTTTGGTAATATTCATACCACCTCCTATTCTTATTTTTAAAATTGTGTTCGTATCATCCTCCTCAGTTATTATATCATTTATTCTTTTCTTTAATTTTTTTGCAATTCAATCAGAGCTGTGTATAAGCAGTAGTAAAATGAATTGCTTTCAGGTATTAAATCAGGGCTGTCCACTCTTATCTCTCGAGATAGCTTCTTTTGAAAGAACAAAGTGAACTGATAATGATGATCATCATCATGAGCATCTCTCTTTTCTTCTGTTGAATTAACTGTCATCGGTAAAAAAAGAAGATTAAATATGTTTTGTGTGTGGAAAATCCTTTGTTTTTTATGCAAGTTGGCTTGGCATACGAAGACATTATTTCGCCACTTCTCAATATACCCGATTTTTTTTCTTCCCCTCCCCCTTATTCATTTACTAAAATAATATTGTCTAAACAGAAATCGCACAGATGAGGTTATTTATCTCTTTGAATTATCATCCCAAACATTTTTTTTTCATTATATGTCAGGCTCGTTTGCAATACAAGCGTTAATGAGTGTTGTTGTTTGTGACTTGCTTGTATTGTAGGGAAAAAAAAGTCACTCTCTTGTTCTTCACCAAAAGAAAACACATTTTTTGAGGCGTAATATTAATGAAAAAGGACTTGGCTTGTTGCAAAGAACATATATATTTGTTAAAGTGGTTCAGGGTGGAGCGGTCCACTTGTAATCTTGTAAGAATAGTATATCGTCATCATCATCATCACCATCACTATTCCTCTTCTTCTTCTTCTTCTCATTATCATTACTACTTTGTACTTATTATTATTAAAACAGAAAATGAGAACAAGTCCATGAGATAAAGGAGAGCGGCAGGAGCAGCTACATGCTACAATCTCGTTTTAAATATTTAATTTTACAAGGTGCTCTTTTGTAACCTTTTGGAGGAAAATACAAAATCTTTAGATAAAAAAAATATTCTCTTTGGCTTTTGCTATATAAGGTAATGGCTGATTTAAATCAGAAGAAGAACAAGAAGAAAGTAGAAAACAATACAAAGAGAGATGTTGGATTATGATATTGTTCGTCTTTTCACGGATTTGCGTTATTGCACTAGTCTAATCACTTTCTTGGCTTTGATGATAATTAGTAAGAAGGCATACTCCTGTCGCCTTTCTTTCCGTCCAAATAGGAGCAAAGCAAAAAAAGTCTTTATGGCTCATAATTTGATAACGTTGTTTTTTCTCCTTTCTTCTTGCTAATGAGTCGTTTTGTGGGAAACAAAGGCTAATTCGCCGTTTCGCTCTTGAAACAGAAGCTGAGAAAAGAGTGGTGAATGGGTAATTATTGCAAAGCACTAATTTATGAAATCTTTTTTACTGCTTTTTGTCTCAGCTCCACAATATTTCTCCCTGAAAAAAAAATGAGATGAACAAAACATAACACATCCTGCTCCTTGTACACATTTTTTATAGGTTTCGCTGCAAGAAGTTAAAAAAAAGCTAACCCGACTTGGCTTTGGTGATTATTATTATTACAGCAAGCATCTCCATTTTTTTGTGGTTATGCTACAAGCTCCACACACATTTTTCTAAATTTTTCCTAGGTTTGGCCTTCTTTGGATTGATATTAATGGCGAATAATTATATAAAGTATATAAGCATCCACCCCTCTTTAACATTCATGGCTTATCGGGGTAATTAATGCCTTGTCTCAAGTGAAA
Source organism: Seira musarum (assembly GCA_027743895.1). Lineage (NCBI taxonomy): Eukaryota > Metazoa > Arthropoda > Collembola > Entomobryomorpha > Entomobryidae > Seira > Seira musarum. The sequence goes on along the minus strand of JAHZMX010001125.1, from coordinate 3,942 downwards.
CATCTTAAAGCTGGGCGCTGCTCCCGCTCCCAACCGAGTCTCATTCAATTGCATTTTGCTTACAAAGCAGCAGTGATATCAAGAATAATCCTGACTACTTTTTTAATGATTACGTGATCATCATCTCCTTTTTCCGAAACGAATAAGAGCAGGTACTATTCTTCTTCTTCTTTCCTTCTTTCTTTCTTCAACTCAGTTTGAGTCATAAAAGGTTAGATATGATATTTAGTAGGTACATGCACTTCTATATCGAATTCAAAGATCACTCCAGTAGTAGTATCTTGAGATGTTAACGAGCATTCTACACTCTTTCGGTATATCTGATAATTATAATAATGCTCCTTTTTTACCTGACTCGCCTGTTCTCTCTCTCTCTCTCAGAATGAGTGAGTCAATTTTTGTATGCTGCTGCTGCAGAAGAAGAAGAGGTACGATTACATATTTTTTTTGGCCTGTCCGTCAGTCAATTTTTTTATGCAGCAAAAGACACAGGCAAAGCAAGAAGTGAACAAAACTGCTTTTTATGTCATTATTTTTTTCTCAGCGTAATTTGGGCGGACTGCTTCAAGTCATAATTAAGCAAGTTCACGTAATAATTTCTGTGACATGTATTTTCATCCGTTTAGAGTGTGAGCTTGTTGTTGTTGTGTGCGCCATGCATCATGTATTCTCGCACCCTTTTTCACCACACAAAAAAAAATTATTATACTTCTTTTTATTGTTCTTGGGTTACCTTATCCTTATCTATCTCATGAGCGGCAGTAGTGGCACTGCTCCTACTACGACTTACTAATAATGTCTCATGCAATTCGTATTTCGTTAATCATTTGCACCAGAAAATAAAAATTATGCTCCGGCGGAAACTCCATATTACACCCGCTGTTGTTTTTTTTCAAAGAGAGAAAAAAATCAGCATGACCTCTCCTCTCATTTGTACTCGTTTTCCTTTTGCCAGATAATTTTTATAAGGGGATTTTTTCTCCAGAGAGAGCACCTTTATTTTTAGCTGTTTTATTTTATTTCCCTGATATATTCTCTCTAGATCAGTTAAGAACAAAATATTTCTTTTTTTGACTCAGATTACGTTAAAAATGAGTCTTTCTATTTATTATTATGATTATTACTTCACGATTTTTCTCTCAAAGCAAACCCAGCCATATGCATATCACATGAGTTGAGTTGAGACAGAGGGTAGCCACAGCCACATTATATTCATTCATTTTCTATGCTATTTATTAACAGCATGAGTTTTATTTTTTCCTTTGATTGTGAAATAAAGGGAGCGACTGCTTCAACTTTTTCCCATTTTTTTGTGAAAATTATTACATGATAAAAACAAAAAAAATCCAGTGATTCTCTGGGTTTACCAAGTGGTTTGGCTTTGAGGGAAAGAGCCCTCTCTCTCTTTACTCCCTTTAGATTTTTTGATTATTTCCGGAATAATGAGTGCTTTTTTCAAGGGTTTTTAGCTCCCGTAATTATGATACATTTGTCTGGTAAAATTAGGCACAATGGCACCGGTCAAAAAAATGAGTGAAGTGCAAGTGGTGTTGGTGGAGTTTCTTCTCTTTTCCATTGCATCATGCAGCAATAATAATCCCGTTTTTACCCCAAAAAAGAGTCAGTCTGACTAAAGCAGTGCACTGCAATCACAATCACATTTCATATTTACTCATAACATTATCATAGCCGGAATATATAGGTAAATGGGCACGCAATGTAAAGGTAAATTATTAATGATTCCAATGAAATGCAATAGTAATGCTCTTTGACTACATCACTTTTTCCCGTCTCTTTGAGTTTGTTGGTGGTTTTTGGTTCGGCTTTGTGATACAATGGTGGTGTCCCTACACATGTAAAGCGGTGTTAGAAATGTTGCTTAATCTAAGTTTCGTGATCGTACAATATATCCCCGGCGTTTTTTTTCTCATGCTTAGTTACTTTTAGAGAAAAGACCTTAATAATAATATAATGGTTCTGTGAAGGAGTAAAATAATATATTTTTTGGAAACGACGAGGGGAAATGGTGAATGAAAAGGGATTAGACTTTTACGAGCTTTTGCTCCTTGCATTGCATAGCATTGCATTGTTCGGGTAGGCAAGCTTCAAGCTCGAGGTAGATTCACACTTGTGCACTGAAAGAAAGGGAAGAAAAATCCACACAAGATATATTTTTTTTGTTTCCAGAAGCATAAATGAAAAACAACCGTTTTCATCATAGTCCATACAAAGAATTATTGCTTCTTTTTCTGAACTTTCAAGACCTTTGGCTCCGCTCTTGCTCTAACACATCTAACTTGTATTGTTTTTATTGTGGAAGTAGCACTAACTAGAAGTACAAATAAATGCGTGTACACGACGAAAAGAGTGCACACATTTGTTAGCATGCGATAATGTTGATGAATGGCCTTATACCGCTTTTTGTTGGGTTAAAGATTTTCATGTGATGTACGACGACGGCTTTTTTTTGGAGTGTAAGTGTGGTAGCGAGAAACAATCGTTGTGTTCCATGAAAATGGGGAATTTGTTCTTGAGCTTGTAAAGCTGTATCCGCTCTGCCACAAAAACAGAAACAAAAAGAGTATTTAAGCATTTTGCCGACAACGACCGTATCTCCCAAAAGGCCACCACCATTCAACTTCTTCGTCATTATGACCAGCACTAATGTTTATTGGCATTTGTAATAATAAAAATGGGAAGTAAAAGCTTACCTTTCCTAATCTATTGCTTGCGCAATCTTTGAATCTTTATAAACACATACATACAAATGCTTGTGTAAAATCTCTAATGAGAAATTTTGTTCGGAACATGTTAAGATTTATTGGATTGATTACTTTTGAACATAAAAGTAGTTTTGGTAGAGAGAAGAAAAAAAAATTTGCTCCCTTTCGCTCTAATAATGAATTTGTTCTTAATGTTTGATAAGATTGATATTTATCATTTGAAAACGCACGTTTAAAATGCCTATTCTATTCTTCCACGTGGACTTAGTTCTCCATTACTTTTTTGTAGAGATTCTAAAAGTTGAATAAATCATTTTTTGATAAATGCGCTATGCACTTTTAGGAGAAATGTTGTTTTCATAAAAATGAAAACAAGGGAGTGTTTAAAATTCCATTCATGTATCGCATGACCATATCGCATTACACAATCCGTCTGTTAAATACCATGCACATTTTTATTTTTTTCCTGATTCTTGCTGTGCAAATGTGGTTTTAGTAATGGAAGCCGTTGTGGTGTTCGATGCCAAGCTGAGCTTATTTCAGCGTTGATGGTTTACGAGGAATTATTATTGTGATTATCAACATCATTCGCCATCAACATCAGCATCCAATTTTTTGAGTTGTGTGAAAACAAGAAAGATTTTAGAAGCACTCTTCTTCTTCCCAGAGCCAGCTCCCCTGTGTAATTAATTCTTTTTCTTATTTTTCACTCAACTGAGTTCTCTAACTGACTGAAAGCATTTTGCTTTGAGATTTACGAATTTGATATGATATATAGAATATGAACTAGAATTATAAGAAAGGACTAATTTGAGCATTAACATGTTTTTGATTACACCGGCTTTGAAAAGAATTCACCGAGATGCCATTACCACTCCGGAATGTATTTTTCTTGACTCAACACAACAGCTTTTTCCAAGAACGTATTAATTAGGTGTTTAGCATTAAGTAGTCTTATTAACATATCTGCATTCTACACAGGAGGATTGACTAACTTTTGCCTGTAATGAGATCAGGTTCTGGTTTGTGTATTGCGCAGACAGAAAAAAAATATGATAAAATTTTATTTCATTACAAGCTGCATACTTCTTTGCTTATGTTATCATTAGGAAAAAGAAAAAGGGGAAACTGGCTATTAATAAGCATACACAAAAGTCTTGTACTCAATGTTTTTCACGATAATGACCACTTATAAAGCGTGTAAATCAATAGAAAAAAG